>LDKF01000795.1:29770-44111 GCA_001026735.1 Rotylenchulus reniformis | reverse complement strand
TTTTTTTGGCATTTTGACCATATTTTTTGTGTTTTCAGAAATTTTTAGCATTTTATATAAATTTTGAAAATTTTTAGGCATTTCGTGTTTACTTTAGAATTTTTCACCATTCGTCTAATTTGTAAATTTTAGTCATTTCGTGTCTATAATTTTCCGATTTTCAGCATTTTCATGGCATTTTCAAATCTGAGGAGTGAAAATCCACAAAATGAATGTTTATTCGTCAAAATGTTTTGTTTGCTTGTAGAAATAATTATTTTTGCATTTTTTAAATAAATTTTAAACATATTTTATATAAAATTTGATCAATTTTAATGCATATTTTGGTGCATATTTTGGCTTTTTTGAGCATATTTTATGCGCATATTTTGCCAAATTATAATGCATAACTATCCGGGCCCTGTTTATCACAATTACAGATGCTAAAAAGTCTGAAGTCATAAAATCAATTGTAAGATCCGATGGTATCCTACATTTTGTCATAAAAAAGTTTTATTTTTGCACTACAACATCCAACTTTACAATTTTGATTATGAATAAAAATTTTTCAATGTATTTTCAAAAATATTGCATACTACTACCGCATATTGCCAAATACCGTGTTTTGGGGGCTTACCGCGTACCGCATACCGCCATCGCTTTTTAAAAAATTTTAATCACGTGCCGCTAGGCTTTTAAAATTTTTGTTTTCAATAGCCTTGGAATTTACTCATAAAAATTCAAATAATCACTTTGTATAAAAACATTTCCAGAGTTAATGCAACTCAGGAAATCCAATTTTGAGTAATTCAGAAAGGTGTGTGCGGTGGGCCGGTGTGTGGCAGCTGACAACTATTAAAATTGTTCCCAAACTTAAACTTTTTTACCGAAAAAAAATTAGAACCGAACTTTTTCAAAGTACAATTTTGCAGAAAAGCATTTAAGCATTTTTGCATTTCATCTAAAAGTACAAAAAGTATGAAGATTAAAAATGATTCTGATAGCGTGTCACCGCCGTTCACCGACTTGCCACCAAAGAGTGTAGCGGAAATTGAATCATTTTTTACAGCGAAAATTTAGAATTAAATTGGAAGATAATTACTTTTTTGAGAGCGAATTTTTCATTTTTTAGGACCAATCAAAGGCGGGGTAGAGGGCGGCTTAGGATACAGTCAGAGCTTTGGAACTTCGGAAACCTTTTCGGAAACTCACAGCCGAAAAGATTCGCAATCCATGTCCGATTACAATTCCCAATCCACAGCACAGCTGGTTTCGGTATGTATATTACTTAATTTAAATGTGGTTTTAAAAAATAACAATATTTGGCAAATAAACAAATAATGTTCTATATTTAAATATGTAGAATATTATAATTTGCAACGAACAAATTATTCTTAACGCTGCAAAAATCATAATTATTGTAAGAGTGAATATCACTACATAAATGACAAAAAATGAACAAAAGGAAATTAAAAATTTAAAGTAAAATAATTAAATTTTACTAAGAATATGCATAAAAAGTTGTGAAAAATTAAATTCAAGCAATAGATTAATCATAAATTAATTTTGTTTAAAATTTAAATTATTTGCAAAAAATTAAGGTTATCTTTTTTATTAATTTATTTATTTTTAAAACTGTAGATTAATTTGTTCATTTTTTATTTTCCAAACTTTTAATTTTTAATATATTTTCTTTTTTATTTTATACATTTTTGCTATTTGGTCAAATTTTACTCGTTCCATCAATTGGTCATTTAGGTAAGGTATTTAGTTTTTATTCTATTTTTATAAATTGCCCTTTTTTGGATTATGATTTTTTATAAATCGTTGATTTTGATTTCTACAAAACCATATAACACGTTCTTAATGACATATAATTTTTCCTAATAATCAATACTAACATCTAACATCTATGAAATGCATAAAAAATATTATTAGTATGCAAAGATTCATATAATTCACAAAGAATTCATATTCATCAAATATATTTTGCATATCATTTTAGACAACTTTTGTTATATTAGTTGTTTGGAATCCATTTAGTGGTTGATGCCGTGCTTGCGCGTAGCTCGTTCTAAAAAAGTGCAAATCCACCAAAAGTGCTCAATATGATTGAATATGCTAAACAATTAAAGAGGCAAAGAAAAAAGACTAAAAAGTGACGAAATAGCCATTAGAGAGAAAAATAATTAATTATATTAAGAAAAATATTTAAAAAATTTAGCTGATCATAATAAATAAAAAATAATAATAATTAAATTAATAAATGGTTAATAAAAATATATCGTAGGATAATAGAATTTTTAAAAACAATTTTTATTAAGATTAGCTAAAATTTTATTAAATATTTTTTCTTATTATTATTTATTTTTCTCTCTAATGCTATTTCGTCACTTTTTAGTCTTTTTGCCTCTTTAATTATTTAGTAGTTTCAGTCATATTGCGCACTTTTGGTGGATTTGAACTTTTTAGAAACGCGCAAGTGCCGTTGATGTGATATCCTCATTTCGTTATCAATTGGACTTCTTAAAATATTGCAATCCTGAAAATTCTATATACCATCATGTTCATATTTTGTCACTGAATGCGATGCTGACGTCCATTTTGACGCAATGCGTCATATCATCACCTATTTCATTGACGTCAAAATTTTTTGTAATTCAATTTTATACATTGAAATATGGCAAAAATATAGAATTAATGGTATTAATTTGGGTAAAAAATTAGACTTCAGTTTCAAAAATTCTTCGGATGTATCAATTATAAATGGACATCAGAACCGGTATCAGCGTCAATAAAAAATTATCTCGAAAAAATTGGATAACTAAAAAAATTCAAACCTTCAGTAATTCGAATTTTTTGGGAAATTTTTTAAATTCCATTTTTGAAAACTTGTGATTTAAGTTGAATTTAGAAATTTGCAAAGAAATTCGAAAAAATTAAAACCTCTAATATATTTTTTGCCTTTCAAAATTATTTTTTCGGATTATCGGCCATGTGGCACTTGTTAATGCCCTAGAGTGGGAAACGGACAGAACTTACTAATAAATAAGAATGAAAAGAGGAAAATGAATAGCGAAAAGATTCTTTAAAAATTCGGTGTAACTTTATTTATATCTCTAGAACGCCTACACTAAGACTGCCACCATCAGCAATATTGCCTCACACAAAACTAGCTCAAGTGAAACTGTGGGTGTTAGTAGTCGGACGGTGTTCAAATGGACAGTGACAGTACCACCGGGTGAGTTGTGAAAATTATTGAACAAAATATGATTAATGAATCAAAAAATCATGGATTCAAAAGATTTATTAACTTTCATCATTGAATAGCAATTCTTAAATATTTACTATCACACTACCAGAGGTCGCTCCATAATTAACTTCGCTTTTGGCATTCAAATGAACATATCTCTGTAAAGAATGGTCCAAAAAATTCTAAAAACTAGTGTAAAATTACTTCATTGTTTTCTCTATCTATTCTAAACTATATCGAGTTGGCAGCTTATCTTTATTATTTAAAGTCAATGTGACATGAGGTGAGAATAAAAATAATTGAAAAAAGAAGACCAAAACTATAATAGGCAAAGATAGAATAAATTTTGCTTGATTTTTTGGCCTTTTAGGCTTTATAACATTTAAACTTTGAACAAAAATAACTCTACAATTACATACCGACATTTAAATAGAAACTCCTTGGAATTTACCATTCTTTTCCCATAATACAGTCTTAAAATTTCAATATACCTATATTTCATTATCATTAGTTTAGCAACAATTAATCCCAAAAATGAACATTCGCTATATTTTCACATTTTTAAATATATTTTTAAAGTTAAATTTGCTTATTTATTTTTTGTTTCGATTTTTTTCTTTTTCGCAATTTATGCCGGAATACAAATCATGATTTTATTATTTTTTCCATAGGTCCAATCTTTTTATAGGGAAAGTTCTCACGCCGATGCAAATGCAAATGAACTGCGATGGAAATCCGGTGAAGATCCCGTGGATCAAATTCTTGTTGCAAGGCGAGGGCGATGAACAGCCAGTGACGGAGTACGATGATTGATCATTGGTCATAATGATTGAGGAGCGTAATTACATTTTAAACATTTTTCTAATGTGTTATTTGACTTTTGCTCCTTGATAATAACTGATTTTCTGAATAATAAACAATCCGATAATATGCCAATGATTGTCCACTCAAAAAATTCGTGACTCTAATCTGAAAATCACAATAGTTTTAAGCATATGTAAAATTATCATTGGATAATATGGTGTAACAATTCTGAAAAAAATAAGTTTTTTATTCGATTTTTAAACAGTTTTTAGTAATTTAATATCCATTTTGCCCTTTTCGATAAATCGATATAGCACCAAATCTTTCCCATAATATGCATAAAATAGTTGTTTCTTAAGAATTAGAACTAGGGTTGCAGGAATCGCCGCGGGAACGGGGACAGATTTTCGCGGGGTCCTCACGGGGACAAAAAATTTTTCTGTCTTTTAATTATTGAAAAAATTCTCGAGAAATTTTTTTACATCAATGAAAATCCATTTTAATTCAGTTAACAATTTTTATTTTACTATTTTTAAGTCATTTTAAAATTGTCGATAAATCCGAGAACCATGAAAAATTTTTCGAGGAAATTTAGATCTATAAAAAAATTTAAAAATGTTCGAAAAAAATTTTCCAAAAAAAAACAAAAAAAATTTCAAAAATCAAAGGCCCATAATAATTTTGAATTTTTCCCGAAAATCTCGAGGACTATTTTTTTGAAAAATGAAAAAATATTTAAAATGGGAGGCTAGAGGTCAGTTTAGCGTCGGCCGGTTTGGTGCCTGCGTCAATAGGTAAATTTGTTTTATAACTTTTAGTTCAAGCGACCATTTCGAATGCCTTTTGGAATTTAGTTAGCCCTATACAGTCATTGCCAAAGGAATGTATCAGCTTTTTTTAAATTATATTTTAGAACGAAATTTTGTATGTGCTATTTTCTTATCCTTTCTTTCTTTCCCATACGTAATTTTCCTTTTTTCAGAACTTATTTTTAAAAATTGGATTATTTTTTTGGCAACGAGTATATGTTATTTATGCCACCGAAAAAATCGAAAATAAGGTCTTTTGGGAAAATTATGATCAATATTTCCAAAAACCAAAAGGGATGAAAGGACATAGCTTTTTGTAGAAAATTTATGTAATTTTTATTTTGAGGTTGTAAATTTTGATTGAGGGTCGGGAACCTGGTCCTATTAGTGATGTCGGCGGTCGCGATAGGGGCCGCCGGAGAAAAATTTTCAATTTTTTGAGCTTTTCTTATGAAAAATTGGTTTTGAAAAATTTTATTTTTCCGTCATTTTTTCCAATTTCTCCCAAAAAAGATTTAATTTGGTCGATTTCCCCATTCTTAGGGGTGCATTTTATCCCTGTGTCCCCGCGGGGACAAGGCCGCGGGGACGGGGACTGGCGACCCTCGCGGGGACGGTACACCCGTTGTGTGGCGGCCAGTGTGGCGAAGCTCATCAAACCTAAAACTTTTTTTGAACAATTTTAGACCAAAGGTATAAAAGACAAAAATGTGCAGAATTTTAAGCTCTATCTTTTGGTATTTTTAATTTGTTGAATTTCCTTAGAAAAAGTTGAAATTTTTCGAAAAAATAATACTTTTAAAGGGAAAATTGTTTTTAGTGAAAATTTAGAAGATTTTGTTCGAATTACGAAAAACTAAAAAGACCAAAAGATAGAGCATAAAATTCTGCACATTTTTGTCTTTTATACTTTTGGTCTAACAAGTATAACAAAAATGTTTTAGGTTTGATGAATTTCGCCACACACCGTCCCGTTCCGCGCGGGAAGGGGGTCCCCGCGGGGATCCCGCGGTTAACCCTAATTAGAACCTCAAAAATTTCTCATACCGCAACCGGCCCAATTTATTTGGGCAGACCAACCCCTCCCCAATTTAAACTACGTGCTGAGTCGTTTGGGTCAAAAGTTCCAAAATGAAAAAGTAGTCTCCAAAAACTTTTTTGTTAGAGAAGTTAGACAAAAGGTATAAATGATAAAGTTGTTCAGAATTTTATTATGCTGGTTCTGATGGTAAAAAAAATAATTTCATATTTTCGGTCAAAATTTCGAAAATTTTTCAGTTTTAGTAAAAAAGATTTTTTTCTAAAATTTTGACATTTTGACCGAACTTCGAAATAATTTTTATACCTTCAGAATCAGCATAAAATTCTAAACAACTTTAATACTTTTTATCTAACTTCTCTAACAAAAAGTTTAAGAAGAATCAAGAAAAGAAAAAAAACTTTTAAGGAGAATTAAGGAGAATTGATCTCAAAATTGGTGCTAATCTGAGAGAAACTTATTCGGACCTTATAATCGGGTTCTACATCACTTAATTGTTCCATCATTTTCATTGCCAGTTTTTTAAAAACTTTTTTTGGCAAACTCTAATACCTTTCAAACGTAGGACTTCTAAACCCTGTTTATAGGTATGTCATTAATAATTATTTAGATCGTGGTACGACTTTTGCAGACCCGACATTTGCAGATCACGTTATAACTAGGTTAAAACAAGTACTACAGAAACGAATTAGATATCAAAAAATAGAGCAAAAAATTAGTTAAAAAATGAGCCTAAGCCCGCTCGAAATGGAACTTTGTGAAAAAAGTTATGGCCAAAATATGGATTTTGGCCAAATACACAATAGTTTGGCCATAACTTTTCTTGCAGTAGGCCAATTCGAATGGGCATATACTTATTTTGCAGCTAATTTTTTGCTCTATTTTTGACACCAAACCTACCTCTCTAGGTTTCGTTTGAACAAAGTTATGATCCGAAAATGACGAATTATCTGCAAATGTCAGGTATGCAAAAGTCGGTACGCCATTTAGACAAACATTATTATTTAATATGTTCAATTAATAAATTTGAAAATAGTTTTTTAGTTTTTGAGTTGTTTATAATCGAAAAAAATCATCTATGTCATGTTATTGAATCCCCGTCCTGTAACTACTATCATTTGTTTTACCTAAAATTTTAAGTAATTTTTAAGTAGGTATTTTGGTATTTTTCTATCGATTTACAAATTGACAAATGCCCAAGGTGTGGATTTGACAAGACTCATATTTTGTATTAATTTAGCAAATGATTTATCACAAGCTTTTAAATTTCAATAAAGAATAAATCATAAATGAATTTTTTTAAATAGAGATTTGTTTCAAATCCTTTGATATATATATAAATGTGGTTTGCTGTCGCTCTAAAAATAGTCCACATATGATGACGTATCTTCATGATCCTGGCTATTCTGAGCACTCTTTTTCCCACCACCTCTCGATTTCTTCTTCCTCAATTCTTGTTGTTCCAGCAAAAACTTTTTGCCGGTTTCGATCACATTGTATACCAACTGCGTCTTCGGGTCCATCGAAACCGTAAGATGAGATTGGGTACCCTTAAGCTTAATGCCCTGGCTGTCCATCCCTAAAAAAGTAAAAATTCAAAATGCTTTAACTTTAGAAGTTGGGTTATTAAAAAAGGCCAATTACTAAGTAAGACCAGTTCTTTAAAAAACTTTTTTAAACATTGTTTTTATGTTGTGCAGAATCTTATGCTTTTTATCAAAATTAATCAAAACTCAAAAATGATTTTCATTCATAACAAAAACATTTCCATTAGAATTCAAACCCGTGCCGTAGTATATGCACAAACTTAATGAAGTACGTGATTCGTTCTACTGGATTTTTTGATGATACGTGCTAACCCGCGTACGTATTTTCATGTGTTTTTACTACGTGACTACGTTTTACGTGTCCCCTAATTACTACTACTACTGGTACGTGACATGATACGTGTTTTTAAAATTTTAACTCTAATTTCCATTTTTGAAAAGCCTTACCACTAGGGTGGCGACGGGGTCCCCGCTCCCCGCGGGGACCCCGTCCCCGCGAGGGTCGCCACTCCCCGTCCCCGCGGCCTTGTCCCCGCGGGGACACGGGGACAAAATGCACCCCTAAGAATGGGAAAATCGGCCAAAATTGATCATTAATTTTGGGAGAAATGGGAAAAAATGACGGAAAAATAAAATTTTCTAAACCAATTTTTCTTAAGAAATGTTTGAAATTATTGAAAAATTTTTCTCCGGCGGCCCCTATAGGGGCCGCCGACACAACTATAGCGTAATCGGGAACTCTATTTCGGCAACCAAAGTGGGGACAAACCGGCCTGTGCCAAAATGACCCCTACCCTGCCATCTGAAATAAAAAAATTTTCATTTTTACAAAACATAGTCCTTAGATTTTCGGAAAAGAGCCAACATTATTATAAGCCACCGATAGTTGAAATTTTTCGAAAATTTTTAATTTTTTGATTTTTTAAAAATTTGAAAAAAAATTTAAAAAAATTTATAGACCCAAGTTTTCTCGTAAATTTTTCACATGGCCGAAATTTATCGAAAAATTTGAAAATGGCTTAATAATAAAAAACAATAATTTTTAATTAATTTCAAATGAATTTTTAATAACGGAAAAAATTTTTTCGAAATTTTTTTTCAATAATTAAAAGACTTAGAAAAATTTCTTGTCCCCGCGGGGACCCCGCGGGGACGCCGCGAAAATCTGTCCCCGTCCCCGTCCCCGCGAGGGTCGCCAGTCCCCGTCCCCGCGGTGACCCGTCCCCGCGGGGAATTCCGCCACCCTACTTACCACTCGTCTGGTTCAGCCAATCCGGCTTCATTGCATTGGATACGCCTCCATCAACCGTATATTGGGGCAAATCCAATAGGTTTTTCTTATCTAAATTTGTTTAGATGATTTTTTAAGAAAAGTTTAGATGCAATCAATTTTTTAACTCCACTATTAATTCCAAAGAATTTTTCTCGCGACTGTGAAAGTCAATGAATCGCATCAAATCTTCAAATCAATGAATCGCATCAAATCTAGAATTTTAGATTCCTCTGAATTTAAAAGTTTTTATGAATAATCATTTTCCCGTAAAAACAGAATTTTCGTCGTAAATAAAAAGGGACTCACAACCAAAATATAGGAGACACAAATAAATTAACGCTTTATTCTCTTTTAATAAATCGCACAGCGCTAAAAATCCAAAATCTAAAGAGTGAATGAACAACAGAATAAATTTCTTAACGGGGAAAAGGGACAAAATGTCTAAATGGGGGAATAAAACGCCAAAATCACTAAAATTATAAAAGGGAAATAGATCACTTAAGACATTTTCACTGGAACTGCTTTGTTCATTGTTTATCAAAATATACCAATGCTCGTTAGCTCTTTCTCACCGTTTTTTATTCTTCTGTTACGGTGCTAGGTCATAAGTCATAACTAAGAAAGTGCCAAAGGGTCGAAACTAAAAAAAGTGCCGAATGCAAAATCTTGGCCGAAAACTTTTTTTGAAGCATGCTAGGCCAAAAGTATAAAAGGCAAAGTTGTGCAGAAATTTATGCTCTATCTTCTACTTTTAGTTTTTTGAAATTCGGCCAAAAAGTTCGAATTTTTTCCGAAATAATGTAAAAAGGATTTTTCAAGAAAATTTCGAACTTTTTGTTCGATTACAAAAAAAAATACCAGAAGATAGGAACATAAATTTCTGCACAACTTTGCCTTTTATACTTTTGGCCTAGACAGAAAAGAAGGAGAAAATAGCACACAAAAAATTTCGTTTCGCGATAATTAGAAAAAAGCTAATACATTTTTTGCGCTATGAATACACCATTGCACGTCCATACCCACCGGTGGCGGGACATTAATAGCGGCCACATAGGCCACTCTGACCAAAAACTTTTAAATTGCTAACAATAAGCCAAAAAAGCAAATATGCACAGAATTTGTGCTCAATCTTCTGGCCTTTTAGCTTTCGAACTTCGGCCTAAAAGTTCGAATTTTTCGCGAAAAATACCTAACATATTTTCGATATTTTCAAAAAATTTGAACTTTTTGACCAAATTAGGAAAAAAAACAAAAAAAGGCCAGAAGATAGAGCATAAAAATTCTGCACAAATTTGCTATTACTTTCGGCTTGCAAGTTATTAAAAAGATTTTGGCCCGATTGGCCCAAATAGTTGTTTCGTGTTACATTTTTAATGTTCTATGACCATACCCACCATAACTCACCATCAATTGCTATAACATAGGGCATTTTGACCAAGTTTCCGTCGCATTCGAACATCAGTTGTTGGAGTATGATCTTTTTGCCCGGTGGGATGTGTGATTTGACATCAACACTCTCGCGCTTCTCGAATGCGCTCGTTGATTGCACATACATGCTGCTGCTTTCAATTTCCGCGAAACCGGTGGTACTCTTGAAGTGACTCTTAAGCGTATGAGAAGTTGTAAGATATTGCTTATGGGTACCTAGTATATATTGCAAAATTATTATTTTAATTTTTTAAATTTTTTAAATTTATTGTAGGATAAAAAAACTAAACCCCATAATCTATGCTGAACAAATGAATGAATAAAATAAAACTAACCAAAGCTGTCTAATTGTTCGAAAACAATTTGCGCTTCTGAGATTATTTTAAAAAATTGGGTTTTAAGTGAAAAAAATAATAGAGAACATTTTCCTAGAACGAACAAAGAGGAAAAGAGAAAATCAGGAAATTTTTATATGATTGACTCGATTATTAATATTAAAATGAGCATAGGGCCGAAATGATGGCCCAATACAATGGAATACAGTGGATCCTTAAATATTTTAGTATCATGGAAATGTTTAGGCATCCTTCAGCGTCCATTCGTAAATTGTTAAATTAAAAATACTAATGGAAAAAACATAAAATGGTCGCCGGGTCATTAGCAAGAGAACTACTTAATTTAGGACAGGAGGAATATGTTGAGGGCCTAATCACATTTTCCTCCTCAACTGGGTGAGTTAAGTAACCGATCGACCTTCGGTGGCTTTTTTTAGATTTGTGGTTGGGTATTTAATTAATCATTATAAAATAATCTTCCCTAAAATTTTATGATCTACATATCCCAATAGCATGCACACCAAAATTTGTAATTCCACAAATTTGGATGCATGCATGCATGCATCTTACCATCATTATGCGCGCCTTTGTGTGCTTCGAAAACAGCTTTTGCGTGTTTCTGTCCGTGGTTGTTGTCGTGTTCCTACTCATCGTCTCATTCGTGGTTGTTGTCTCTTTGCTTCCAGAACCTTTCAATCCAAGAGACAAGTCTGGCTCGGGATCGTAGATACCACCCACGTCCTTGCTTAACTTCTTCCCTGCGTTCTTTGCAGTATTAGTGACTAAATGGGTAGGGGAAGGAGTGTGAAAAGGTCAGATAAATAGCAGATGCTATGTCCTTATTTAAAAAGTATCAAAATGATGGCTACTTAAAAATTTTTAAAGGTAAGGATTCTGATAAAAAAATTTTTATTGATTCCTTCAAATATTGAAATTAAATTTTTACCATAATAAGTTTATTTTTTCTGCATATAAATTTCTTTATAGTTTTAATTTACCATGAGGTTTTTAAGTTTCTGTAACATCTATAGCCTATTTTGATATTTTTAATTAATGAATGAGCACGGGGAAGGGACCATTGACATAACTTGGCACTAAATTTTTCTGACAATTAAATTAAAATGATAAGAATCTTAAACTTATTGGGTATTTATACGATTACCTCCAGTATATTTTTCGGGAAAAAACATTAATCCCTTATCCAATAGACGTGAATTTAAATCTTTTTCTCTGTGTAGTTTTGATTAACTATTTCTCTAGTAACAGTTACAAATCTCTTCGTAAAATTATTGGTTCAAAGCATTCAATCGGCACCCAATGTTCATTTTACCGAGTTGTCTTTTATCCCTTAATCACTAAAATCCATACTCACCTCCCTTTCCAGGGTTCATATGAAATCGCAATTCCCCCTCAATTCCGAATTTTTCGCTGAGTTCCTCTTTATCGGTGCGCGTCTTTTCCTTCACATGTTTCTTCTCCTTGACTCTCGAGTTCTCCTTCTCTTCAATATCCGTCGTCGTCTTCTTCTCCTTCTTCAACCACTCCTTTTGAAACCAATCCCGAGTTGCCGTAAAGTCCTCCTCGCCATACTTTATAATATTACATAAGATGATCAATTTTATATACAAAGAAAAAATTAAACATTTTACCTTAAGAAATAATTAACATTTGCTTTAAAATTTAAAAAACTAAAATAAATTCTAAAAGATAAAAATTTTGGCCGTCAAATCTTGAGTTTTTCAAGTTTTACCGATTTACTTTTTTTTCTTTGATTTAATTAGGTTTGGATTCTATGAATTCTACAGGATTTTTTCCAAAACACCAATTAATCTTTGTTTTTTAAAGGTATATTAATTTGGCTGATTGTATTGTAACACTTAAATTATCATCCGAATTTCTGTTGAAGGACTTTTTTTAAATATTTCTTTTATGCACCGTAAATTAGGGCACTTTACACTACCTAATTGGGTTTCCATCTTGTTTAGCTAGATGATAGAAAATTGTGCTTATTTCATTTTTAGATAATTATGCTCGATACCATTAAAAAAATTACAGGGTAATTAACATAAAAACTTGGTTCTATCACGTCAGTACATTTTTAGTGTAAAGCACACTTTATTAGCATCCAGGTTCCAGCCAGTGTTGGAAAAACGAGAAAATTCGGCTCCGGCTCTAGCTCCGGCTCCGACCCCCGAAAATTTTTTGCTCGGGCTCCAGCTCCGGCTCCGGGGTCGCTAAAAATTTAGCTCCGGCTCCGGCTCCAGCTCCGGGCATTGAAAAATGTCAGCTCCGGCGCCGGCTCCGGAAAAGCTCCGGCCGCGGTTCAAAACCTCGCAAACTTTCAAAATTTTTTGACCAAAAAATTTGATGAGATACATTTTGGAGCAGAGAAATGCATGGAAATATACACTATCTCTTTTTTCTCTGCTCGTCTGTATTCCCTCTGCTTTCTTTCGCATGTCTAGTGGACAAAGAGAGACTATGCAGAGCATTATTTTGGCGCCTGCTGCCATCCCTGATGCTGCATCCCATCCCTGATGGCAGCAGGCGCCAAAATAACGCAGAGGAAAAAAATAGTGTGCGATTTCTCCCTCTACCCTCACCCAAAAATGTCACCTAGCACCCATTTTCCTTCAAAATTTACGGCTACGGCTCCGGAGCCGGAGCTTTTGAAATTTTTCACGGCTCCAGCTCCGGCTCCGGGCTCCAAAAATTTTTGGCTCCGGCTCCAGCTCCGGCTCCGGCCTTTCCGAAATTTTGGCTCCGCTCCGGCTCCAGCTCCGGAGCCGGAGCCGGAGCTTTTCCCAACACTGGTTCCAGCTAAATCATTCTGAAAAATGGAAACACAACTATAGATAGTAAAAGTGCCCTCATTTGTGACGCATAAAAAATATTTAAAAAAAACTTTAAAATGAAAAAAAACCGAGGACACCTTAAAAATTGACTTTTTTGGAAGAAAAAATGGAATCACACAATAATAAGCCCATTTTCAACTGATCAAATCATCAGCACCCATTATAGATCAAATTTGTTGGGTTCGATGGTCCTTTTTTGGGAAAAATATAAAATTTGACCAAAAAGTGTCAACCAATCTACGCCCAAAATATATAGGTATATCAACCATTGCCCCACTAGTGCCAAACGGGAATTACCGCAAAATAGCATTATGAGTAAATAACGCCAAGTAATAAAAAAAAATAATAAAAAATAATCGTTAGAAATATAATATTAAATCATCAGTAGATTCTTTTAGACTTTTTATTAATGTTAAAAAAAGAATCCCACCAGTTGTTCGTTGACAACACCCACGTCCCGAGTGTAAATAAATTCCATGTTGGAATCCACAGGCTCCGTGACCATTATGTCTTGCCAATATGTGCGACACGGTCTCATACGGTTGCCACGCTAAAAGATACGAACAATTTTATCTTCTGGTATCAAAGCAATATTGTCAGATTACTCGTTAGAAAGCGTGCTGGGTCGAAAGTAAAAAAGTATCAATGTGGGCTAAAATAAAAAAAGTATCAATGTTGGGCGAAAGTAAAAGTATCAATGGTGGGCGTATTGTAAACTAAAATTTAATTGTTTTTATAAATTTAATTAAAAAGCCTTCAACCAAAAAACACTTTCTTTTTTAAATAATTAATTGGTGACCTTCGAAGAAAATATCAAGCGAACAAAGAATCTATCGGCGATTGGTTTATTCCATGGGTAGAGGAAAATCGGGGAAATGGGTTCAGAGTGCTCAACTCAACGGCGATCCACCGAATATTCGGAGTGCCATCCTTCGCCTCTCAAACGGTCGCGAATTGACTCGCCCTATCTCCAAACTTGGAGATCGCCAATTCACCAAGGGCGGGTGCACATCATTTCC
>LDKF01000795.1:17918-29670 GCA_001026735.1 Rotylenchulus reniformis | reverse complement strand
TGCCTCGCCAAGGGCAGAGGACAATCGACCGTCGACTCATCCCAAACCACCGGAGCAACCTCAACCGACGGTGAATCATAAGGCAGCCACTGAGCCCGTGACTGTTCACCGCTGATTCGTCGAAGCCAAGTTCGACGACAACCGACTGCAATGGTCATCACAGTACTTGTCATCGTCGCCTCACTCATTGGACTTTCGTCCGCGACGAATGCAGTCGATTACACTCACTGCAACTCGCTCTGCTCCGATCGAGGAGTCAATGTCCAGGGTCCTCCAGAGATCGCCAAACTGGAAATCTGCTGTGAGGGGAGTTGTCTCACCACCGAATCTCACCTACGAACTGTCGCCCGAGACATTCGCGCACGACTACTCATGTGCCGCCTACTTCTGGACATCTCAAAGCCTCACGTTCACTCGACACGCCACTTGCCCAGCACTCGACAACTGCCGATTAATCAACTGCACCTTGTGCCGCCAGTTCTGGATCGTAATCCTGCTTGGGCTCACAGTCAGTCAGCTTCATCATGGGAATCACTTGCTGCTGCCACTCAAGATTTCGCGCCTGTGGAGTACCGCTGTCAACTGCATCTCTTGGGTACTTGGCTGCTCCATCATTCTTTTGTCGGCGTCGCGCACACACAGCCCAGCATCGACTGCGAGGTCGACTTGCATCGAGTTCGTCGCCGCTTCAACAATGTCGGCCGTCAAGCGCGAGATATTGGCGTCGTCGAGACACAGGCCGTCAGACGATGCCTGTCTCGCGGTTCGTGCACTGCCAACTTTTGTACCAAGACTCGTCCGGACATCGCCGAGCTCAAGTTTGTCAACTCACTTCCTGGTGCTTCCAACTGCGCATCATCTTCCTCGTTCTGGTTCCACTGATGCGGTCTACCGTCGGATGCATGCCTCTTCTGTCGCTACTATGTGACCCTTCATTCTGGCGTGACTCTTCACCGGCACAACCTCTCCATCACGCCAATCACCGCTTCTGTGCCGCAGGATTTTGAGCTCGCTCTCTTTGGCTGACAAATTTGCACTTCTTGCATTTGTAAAAAGCGGTTAACGGATTTTTCGAGCAGCATACTCGGGGTTCCGGATTTTTGGTTGAAGGCTTTTTTAATTAAATTTATAAAAACTGACTACGACAGAATTTAGTACTGTATTATTTGGATGGGCATTTTGAATTTGGGGGATAAACATGGACCACTTAGCAGCCCGGTTAGAGCCCGGTTAGCTCAATCCTCCCCTCTGGCTAATCCTAATCCTCCCCTCTGGCTCTTGCTCTCCTTAACTCCCTCACCCAATACTCGGGGATAAACAAAATGGCCACGGTTACGTTCCGGTCGATCCAAATCTCGGCCTTCTGGCCGTTTCCCTCCCTTCCCTTCTTTCCCTGGCACTGTGGAGTGACCCATCCGGATCAACAACACTTCTGCTCTCGCCTTCACACCTCTCGCCCTTGGCATCACCCTGCTCGCTGTTCTGTGCCTCGCTCTGATTGGTTCTCCCTGGCCCGCCCCCCTGTGGCACTCTCGACCTATCGCGGATGGACCTGGCACCTCCCTCGGATGGCTGCATAAAAGGACACTCGAACGCCTCTTTTGGATCACCTTGCTCTCACTCACTTTCGGACAATCTAACTCACTTTTTGCGCTCTCATTCCAGTAATAAAGAAATAAAGAACATAAAATACAACAAAAAATCCCTTCTATTTGGTATTTCATAGTTTGACTGATCCTACCCTTGGTCAATTTGGACCCCCTTTCCTCGGTGGTCATCCACCATGGACGGGTACGGGCGGGTAACGGGTATCACCTTATACCCGCGGGTACCCGCAATTTACCCGCATTTGAAAATGCACCCCTAAGGAACGGGTCTTGATTTGAATATTTTTTTCTCGATGCGATTCTCCTGCACTTTTTTTTCTAACTGTCTGTCATCCACATTATTTCGCTTTTTTCTACTCCCATCCCGTGCCTTAAATGTTTGTGTAGCACTGGTGAAAAAGAGCACCCCTAAATCTCCAACGGACGAAATGTCGTCCATTGCGCTGGAGTTCCATAGATTCCACATTCGTTAGCTCCCTATAAAGGAGCGGTATTTTGTATTTAATGTGAAAGGAAAATGAGTTGGTTTTGAAGCGAAAGTTTTAATCAATTATAACACACACGTATGCTCATTTTTTCGAAAATAATTTCTAAATAACCGCGCCATCCTAGTAAATGAGCATACGTGTATGTTATAATTGATTAAAACTTTCGCTTCAAAACCAACTCATTTTCCTTTCACAATAAATACAAAAAACCGCTCCTTTATCAATATTATGTATTAATAAAATGCTATTTAGTGAAAATGTGTGAATTTCCGGATAAAAGCCCATTAGAATTTATGAAAAACGAAATTATGAACTTTTAATCTAGAAAAAAACACCAAAAATTATTCAATCCAAGCGGATCGATAAAGTAATTAAATTAATTATATTAATATTATTATTGTTTTATTAAGCATACATTACGAAAATCACGGTAATCATGGAGTTTACATTTACAGGTCCCGAAAATTTTTCCATTGAAAGTTTCAATTTTTTAGATTTTGCTCTTCACTTGGGGGGTTTATCAAGGATGTTTTTCGAATTCGAACATTTTGGACCCGAATTCGAAAAATCGAACAAATTTTTTTGCGGGACCCGTAAACCATTATCAAAATCACAAGGCAATACATCCGAGGAAACAGCATTAATTGAAAAAATAATGAAAAGGGTCCCCCTGTCGAAATTTTTTTCTGAATTTTTTTTTGAAAAATACTAAGAAAAAGTGACCGATTTCCTTTAAAAATTGCCAAAAGTTTTCAAAATTTTCTCCGGCGGCCACTATCGCGGCCGCCGGAGACCACCTACCCCGATGGCAAGGGTGATTCCTCCCCTTCAAGCCCAANAATGAAAAGGGTCGAAATTTGTCGAAAAAAAAAAAAAGTCGAAATTTTTTTCTGAATTTTTTTTTGAAAAATACTAAGAAAAAGTGACCGATTTCCTTTAAAAATTGCCAAAAGTTTTCAAAATTTTCTCCGGCGGCCACTATCGCGGCCGCCGGAGACCACCTACCCCGATGGCAAGGGTGATTCCTCCCCTTCAAGCCCAAATCCTGGCTATGCTCCTGTTTGAAAGTGGTACTTTATTCCATACTGCTACTTCACAACCAATGCAAAATATAAAATTTAATCGTTTTTTTTACGAAAGCTTTATAATTTAAATTTAAAAATTAACCTTTGAAACGGTTTTTTGAATGTTTAGAATTTTTTTTGAATGTTCAGAATTTTTTTTGAATGTTTATATTTTTTTTGAATTTTTAAAAATTTTTTTAATTTTTCACAAAATGCGGGTATACCCGCGGGTACCCGCGGGCGGGTACCCGGGTACGATACAAAAAATGTGACGGGTGTAAAACGGGTACGGGTATCAGTCCGGCGGGTATAACCGGGTACGGGTACGAAATTTGCACCCGTGCAAAGCCCTGGTCTCAACCACTTGTGACGAATTTTGCCCTTCCCTCCTGGTCCTATTTGGCCTCCCTTTCCCTCACTGTCAGCCTACCCTTGTGTCGACAAATACTTAATTAAATTTTAGTTTACAATACGCCCACCATTAATACTTTTTTACTTTCGCCATAGCACCGTTAGAAAGTACAGAAGACTTGTCTAGATAAGCACCATGTATAATATCTTTCATAGACTCAGAGGAGCCGATCAATTGGGTAGTGACAAAAATTACAATATAAAATTCAAAAAATTAATAATCTTATTATTAGAAAATAGATTAAATTTAAAAACGTAATTAATTAATTAAATATAATAGATGCTCAAATAATTTTTGGTCGTGTGTGAGATTTGTTTAAAAGATTGTTCTGCTACTTAACCAAAATTTTTCTAATATCACAAGCTTAAGAGCGAAAAGTCACTGGCCTCAATTTTCCAACATTATTTTACAGACATTGCTTATTCCATTTTTAAGTTCTCAGAGGCTTGATTTCTGGAAAACCAGCAGGTTTCCCACAGGATGAATACCATTTATTTTTGGAATCCTATACCTTATTCTAGAAATTTTTTACATTAAAAAGAATTTACTGTTGAAATCACCACAAAAAATAAATTAAATTCATTTTTGAATCTAAATCGTTTTTTTATCTTATTAATCTTTATTAATTTTACAGACTGCAATTTCTTGAATTTAACATTTTGTTTTTGTAATGCCTAACTAATGGGGTACCAAGATACTGCCAAAATCGGTGCTAGGTTAAAAAAATCCACCCCCCCCCCCCCCAATGTGGCCAGTGTGGCTTAAAATTTTTTTTGATAGACTTGTTAGACCAAAAGTATAAAAAGCAAAAATGTGCAGAATTCATGTTGATTCGAATGCTATTTTTAATTTTCCGAAATTCGGCCAAAAAGTTCGAAATTTTGTCGAAATACCCAATTTTTCGGTATTTCGGGAAATTTTCGAATTTTTTGGACGAATTTCGAAAAAATAAAAATACCAGCAGATAGAAAATAAAATTCTGCACCTTTTTGCTTTTTATACTTTTGGTCTAACTGGTCTAACAAAAACTTTTTAGGCCAGACTCTCCACATTGGGGATTTTTTCAACGTCCTAGCACCGCCGAAATCTTACAATTTTCACCATAACTTCGCATCTTCCTTCCTTCTTTGATGGATGAACTGTGTTGAATGCCTGCCATTCCTTATGGTGGCTCTTGAAATCCATGTACAGCATCCACAGGCCGCGATGCGCATCGAAGCGCTGTTGCGCCTGGGTATCTGGCATGAGACCGAAGGATTCTGTGCCATATTCGGTGTTGTTGATTCTAAATGTATGACGAGCAATTCCGATAAATAAAATATTTAAAGTCCCATTTTCATTAATTTACTAATAAAATTTTCATATATTGCCTAATCAAGAAATTATATTTATTTCGCACAAAATTTTTTATAGGAATATTCCTGGAGTGGTACCCAATACCCATCCATACGTGCTGGGTCGTTTGGTCCAAAAGTGCAAAAATAACATATCAGTCCCAGAAAACTTTTTGCATAGACCCGTTAGACTAAAAGTATAAAAGGCAAAGTTGTGCAGAATTTCATGCTGATTCTAATGATATAAAAAATTTTTCCGAAATTCTAACAAAAATTTCGGAAAAGTCGGAAAACTACAAATTTTCAATAATTTTGACTTTTTTCGAAATTTTTGTTAGAATTTTGGAAAATTTTTATATCATTAGAATCAGCATGAAATTCTGCACAACTTTGCCTTTTATACTTTTAGTCTAACGGGTCTATGAAAAAAGTTTTCTGGGACTATTTTTTATTTTTGCACTTTTGGACCAAACGACATAGCACCATAGACCATACCCATATGGGGTACATCATTCCCACCCCTGAACGGTCCCTTCTCCACCCTGCGCTAGAAAAATGACTATAATTTTTTCAAGTAAAACTTACATATAAGAAAAAAGAGTTTGATGTCAAAAGATAGTATATCCGATTTGGCCAAATATGTAGACGAAGTTATAGTCACATCTTTGGCCAAACACGATTTATGGCTAAACTGGCCCATAACTTTTTTCTACTTGGCCAAATCGAATAGTTGTTCCTGCAACTTTATAGCAGATATTTATGGCTATCTTTTGAGATCAAACTCACTTCTCTGGGAAGTTTTAATCATTTTTCTAGCGATGGGGGGGGGAGCGACTGGGGGATGATCTGCTTCGACACATATGGTATTGGGGTGGGTCGCGCGGTTTCAATGGTTTAGGTATTTTAAGCTTGAAACAAATACTTTTTGGCATACTTTATTTAGCAAATGCATTTTTCACTAACATTTTCTTGGGAATCACCTGAACTCTACTGGTGGTATATCTGCGCCCTCCGTGTCTATCACCTTGACCGTGAGGTTCTTGCGCCCACCAAGTTGCAGCACAAAGTTACCGTCCGGCGGTGAAATGAAATAGTAGCTGTGAAAAATCCATTTTTATTGTTAAAATTTTTTTTGATATCGGATGTTATAGACCCTCATCTGCGGCGTTAAGAGATTTGAAACTTATTAGATTTGAAGCTTCGCTTTTTTCCACTAAATTATTCAATTATATCAATGCCGAATGGAATTCCTTCCGGAAATGAATTCTTTAATTTTTTGACGCATCAATTTCCGCTCTACAACTTTCTACCTTAGGAGATTATTTGATGTGAAAAAATGCAAAAAAAAAATCGGAAAAATTGTAGAAATAAACTCTTAACGAGGGGAACTTAGCTATCCTAAGAAGAAAATAATCCAAAGTTTTAACAATTGTTTAAAGGCTTTGAATTTCAACATAAATATTAAAATTAATAAAAATCTTAGAATTATTNTTGTTGATTTTTCAAATATCTTAAAAATAATTAAAGTTTTTTTATCATTCCTTTTATGTAATCATTACGCTTCTTTCATGTAGGTGGCGGTGATTACAAACATATGCCAATATCCGGAAATTGGCAATGGAAGTTTACTTCTATCATCCGAATCATTCTTTGGATGAATAAGTTCCAAATCATTGCGATTAAACTTTCGGACCGCAATGTTCAGTCCGCGCAGATCCATCGCTGCGTAGGGATTTGCATCGGAGCATCTGGCAACACCGATATTTTGTTTTTGCATTTTATATTTACATACTATACAATAAATCAGAAAAAAAATTTTGCAATCTGAATTTTAAATTGACTCATCCGAATATGATATTATACCGATAAAGTATTCCTGAAACCTTATATAGGTAATTTGCTCCAATGTTGGAGAAAAATCAAAAATTTTGTTCGATTTAAGAGCCTCGACAAACTTACATTTATTTTACAAAATTTACTTTACCTTATTTTTAACGTGCTTTTATTTCTATGTGAATTTGAACATTGACCTAGAGTTCTTTTAAAGTGGAGAAATGAACCGAATACATATGACATTTTCCATTCATATGATAAATACTTAGGCTGTTTTTATTATCGGAATTTCTTCCTTTTAGGAATTAGTTTGGTAAAATTTACTTTTTGAACCTTTTTTCAATCAAATAGACATTTTTATTGGAATTTTTTTAACGAATTACTATTTAAAGTTTTAACATGTCGAATTTAAATAATCTCTATTCAAATTTATTACATAGTTAATTATAAAATCGCAGTAATTTGTTTTATAATTTTCAAAAATAAATTATCTTATTTTTCGGTTTACACCAAGTTTTTATTCGAATTTTACCTCTCATACAAGTTATTATAATATTGTTCGCCATCATCCGAATTCTTGACACGATATTCCGGACGCAAATACTTGCCGGCGAGTTTGCCCTCATAACAGAAGGTGATCCTCAAGAATGGATGGAAAGTTAATTTTTTGACTTTTTTGTAAAATGTAATCTACTCTTATATTAAAACTAAGAAGAAGAATAATTAATTATTAAAAATGCCAGGATCTGAATATGGGTCATTAATAATAAACTGATCTGGAAATACATGCCTTTTCCATGAGGAATTACTAAATCATTAAGCCATTAAATAAATTAAAAATGGAGCCAATTAATTTGCAATGCTGACAAATAAGTCCAGAAAAGGATCAAAGATTAATCAATTGATTTTTTAAGGTCGAACTACAAAATTTCGATCATGTTCAGGGTTCGAGTTCTCGATAATTCTCTTCGGGATCACTTTTTTATGAACAATCTAATTTTCATCAACTATATTTTAGGATCCAACTCACCCTTTTTTGCAAAATGCTTCCTCTTCATTATGTTTGGTCAAATCGATGCTCACCAAAAAGGTAAAGTACACGTTGTTTGTGCAAGTCTCATGATACATTTTGAAGTCCAGTACCACAGGCGTACTCACACCCGGCACCGAACCATTGATGGTCCTTGAAAAATCAAAAACATCACTGAAAAATTATTTTTAAATTTAAAAACAGTTAAATATAACTTAACCTTCATATGTAAGAGTAATAGAAATATAGTAAAAAAATGATGTAAAAAATGCTAGCCAGGAAATTTGATCAGGCATAATTTTCAATATCCATCTAGATGCTTATATATGAGATAAGCTGTCTCTATATTAGATTTTTTTTATTAATTGGCCTTAAAATAACCAATTTACCAAAACGAAAATAAAACTATAATTTATTCAGAAAAAAAAGTCTCAAAATGGCATTTAATCTCTTAAACATAGTACAAAAATAATGAAAAATAGTAAATTGTATAAATGGAAGGATGGGAAAACGGGTGGACGTAAATAAAATTATAGATGTATCATATTAGAATATTTTTTTTATATTAATATTATTTTTATTTGGACATCTTTCATGTATGATTACAAGCCAGCATTAAACTAAACCGGACGACCTGATGGGTAATAATGCAGTTTGTTGCCCCCCTCGCTTTTTTGAAAAAAAATGATGCTTATAAAATTGGTTGCAGAATTAGATCCTGGCTAGGGTAATTTTTGATGCTAAATCCGAGTCGTTTGACGCTGTTGTTAAAATTTTTTCTAAATTAAACTAGGCATAAAAATGATAAAGAAATCTTTTTCTAACTTAAACTAGACATAAAAATGATAAAGAATATAAGCATGGAAAAATTTTTATGTCAGCGCAAAAGTTGCGTCAAATGACGCAGTACAAAAACTACCCTAGCAGGGATGTCGTTTAAAGTTTAAAGCGATTTTACAAGCTTTTTTTTCTAAAAAGTGGGCCAATAACCCATGCATTATTGTCACCCGATGTTCTACAACTCTACATAATAGAATGGCACGATTTCTTCGCAACCTATCTGTGAAAGAAAAGTAAACTAGCACTATAAATTTATGTATCTAATGAATCATGAATTTTCAATTAAAGATGGGAATGTTTACAGAATTCCATCGTCGTCATAATAGTACATGGCATCGTATTTGCCTTTCTGGGAGCTTCGAAAGGAATTGGACGGGTAGGATTTTGGAACAACTTTGACGGCAGTGTCGACATGCGAGGTGAATAGTAAAAGGACGAGAGACAAAAGTAGGAGAAAGCACATTTCAGGATTTGCAGAAAACATGAAGAATGAGTTTTAAAAATAATCTTAACCAATTATTAAGCAAGTAATTTCTAGTATCTAAATTCGTTTGTAAATTTTTGCCAATGAATGATGGCAGAAAATTGCAATAGGAAAACCCAAAAAATGATCAACTTGATTTTTTTACAAAATAAATAATTTCATTGTCAGTTTAATGCATCTTATTAGAGAAATGATTTGGTAAAAAGATAGTCTAAATCTCTTCTAATATTAAAATACTAAAAAATCATCCCTTATGACCAAAGATGTAAGCAAAAAAATCTGAATTTAAAAAAATGGCCACACAACTTCTTTCGGTAATCTATTACCACAACTATTAACAAGGAAATAAACTGAAACAAGCTAATAACGAAACACCTCGACCCTATTAAATTACTACAAAAATAAATTGTAGTAATTTAATTAGTATAAAAAGCATAAAATGAGTTTAAAAAGCCAGATTTCGGTTGATCAGTGGCCATCCAACTCTCTGATTGATGTTTCTGCGTTTTTCCCCATTGCCTTGTACCCATCCCCCTAACAGGAATGTGCATTAATGGATCGGCCAAATTCAGAGTTTGGTGTGGCCCCACTGATTGTCGGCGACCACCCAGTTTGTGTCGCTGTGGCTTTAGTCTCTTCCCCGTGCCCCTGCCCTTCCCCCCCCCCTCCTTCCGTGCCCCTGCCCCCTTAAGAATGTGAAATTAATAGATTTGCCAATTTCAGTGGATGCTCTGCTGATGGTCATGGGGCCCCCAACTAGTGATAGTGCTGTGTCTTTTGCCGCCGCCCACTGTTCCACCCCCACAAGAGCTAACAGGAATGTACAGTAATGGAATCGGCCCAATCCGCCGATGGTAGGTGACGACATAGGATATGTAGCTAGAACCATAACTGACTAACAGCAGCTATACATATGTTTAATAAGCTGCTAGCTTTCTTCTGCTTGATCAGAAATGGAAAAATTGCTGATCTTTTTTTTTAATTTTTTGATGTTTGTTTGTCTGATCCCTTCCTTTTTGCCTTGATCATTCTACCATTAATATTTTTGGTTCACAATGATATTTTTTCATAGATCGTTTTTGGGCACCAAATTGTTAGTTTTTTAAATAATATTGTAACATCATTTTGATCTGATGAGTGGTTTTGGCTTTGTGGATGTTTTATTTAAATTGGATATTTAAATAACTCATACTTATCAGCTCACTCAATATCGTCAAATATACCGTATTTTAGAATAAAATGGCGAAATTTTTGCCGATCATAACTTTGCTGCTCATGGCATTCGGCATGCCTACTATCCAGAACGAACAAGATCAGATTTACGAACAATACGGTAAAGACGATGAGAATGGAACTTCGTTCAAAGGACAAATTGCATACGTTGATGAAGGGCCACACCGTTGCATGATACGGGTTAACAATAAGTGGGTAGATGCAGTCGCAACGGTGCAACGACCGGCTGAGGTGCCGACATGCTTGAAGGTTTGGAAAAAATTTCATTTCCTTTTATGTTAATTTAGCGAAATTTTTAAAATTCACTTTTTAAATATTCTAATACATAGTTTGAAGGGTTTCTGAATTTTTCTCTGCCATATAGTCGTTGCCATAAAAATGTATCAATTTTAAAAATAAATTCTGAAGTGAAAAAAAACGCGTGAAAAAGAAAGAAAGGAAGAAAATAACATAAAATTTCCTTTCAAATAAATATTATTTGAAAAAGCTGATACATTTCTTTGGCAATGAGTGTATAAAGTTCTTTTAGCAATTTAATATTCTTCTAATATAAAAAAAATTTAAAAAAAAGGAGTCAGAGTCAAAGTCTGACATGAGTAATTTTTTTGCCTGACAAAAAGATTTGCAAGTGAGTTGAAGGGGTAGAGCTTGGATGATGTATATAAATTTTTTGAAGAGAAGAGGGTCTGATTTTCGAAAAATACTAAAAATCCAATCGAGATTTCCGAGGCTGGTGAATCCGAATCCGATATCACATCATGTAAAATCTATAATTTTTTAGTTTTGAAAAAAAATAATTTTTGAAATCTTAAATTTTTAATCGATGATATAATAAGTGCTTTCGGATTCGGATTCAGGATTTAGCATCCTCGAAAACCACCGAGTGAAGTGCGGTATTTGAAAGAATTGTATTTTTATTGACAAGTGAGATTTCATTTGGGATACACTAGGATTTCAAAAATGAAGTATATATTGCGTAAATATTATTTTTTGTCTTATACCGTATTCTCTCTAAAATAAGACAGGGGTCTTATTTTTTTCAAACCCCCTCAAAGGGGGGTCTTATTTTAGAGGGGGGTCTTATTTTAGAGGGGAGTCTTATTTTTTCAATGGATTTTTCAAAAAAATTTTTAATTTTCAAGAACATTTTGGGATAAAATTTTGCTACAATTCCAATGAATCATCACTCAAAAATCCATTTTCTTCATCTTGTAACAAATCGATATCATCAAATTGGCCTCCCATTCGATCATATTCAGCATTGCGTAGAATTTCGAGTCCGCAAGAAGAAATGTAGCTTTTTGATGTTTACATATTATTAGATTCAACGGATTTAATGAATATTAGTTTCAGGGAAAGGGGGCTTATTTTAGAGGGGGGTCTTATTTTAGAGGAGGGTCTTATTTATTTCAAACCCCTTCAAAGGG
>LDKF01000794.1:52646-65321 GCA_001026735.1 Rotylenchulus reniformis | reverse complement strand
AAAACCTACGATTCGTCCAAAACAAATAATATCAGTATATGAGATGTTTAAGCATTTAAAAATTTTTTTGCGGCATCCCAGCTATGCATATATCCATTGCGGGACCTACATGCGGCATCCCGGCTATGCATATGATGGTTTGGTTCTTTGGCTGATTGGACGAATCGTAGGTTTTTAGCTGGAGGGACGAATCGTGCGAGGACGAATCGTAGGTTGGACGAATCGTAGGTTTTTGGCTGGTGGGACGAATCGTAGGTTTTTGGCTGGAGGGACGAATCGTAGGTTGGACGAATCAACAGGGCGCCTCGGCCCATCCTTCATTAAATTTTTTAACAAAGCGTAAACAAAAAAACGATAAATATAGTAAATAACAAATGTTTTGTTTTCGGTTTGAGCTCGGTTCTCGAGAATGTGCTTATTAGAGTATGTAAATAAAAATTAGAACGAGAGATATTAAATAACTTATTATTATTACTGGGTGACCGATCGACCCTATAGTGGGGAAAATCCAAAGTTCTAATAAGACAGTGTAAAAAAAAGCGCAGAGAAAACGAATATTATGCGTCTCTGACGCGTTACTATAGAACAGCGGGATCACGAAAGACCGAATTCCACACTTACCTGGGGTCGTTTATTCACCCCAGTAGTATGCAGGTTATCCTTCCCCTGGAATTTTTTTACTGTTTCCGTTTCCCCTAGCAAATTTTCACATTTTAGAAGTTGATGATATGGGGCTGGTGTTTCACCTACGTTGAATCTACTTCTTTCTACTTGACTTGTAATATCAGATTTGTCGTTGATATCTTGATATACTTTTATTTTTAATGAAAATCAGTAGTTTTCGATTTGATGAAATCATACGACAAAATTTGACATCGATTCAATTCAGCGCATGTGGAAACCCTCGTATTACTTCTAAAATTATTAAATTTATTATTAGAAAAATAATAATTAAATTTTCAAAGGCTTAAATGCCTTTTGTTTGCATTTCTCAAAAATTAACATATTAAAAAAAACATAAATTATAAACATTTTTCTTGCAAATAACATTCTTAATAGATTTAGCTTTACATTTTTATGGCTTCGGCAATGAAAGCATTGGAGGGCAAAATTGCTCTCGTGACCGGTGCTTCGCGCGGCATGGGACGCGGCATCGCACTTCAGCTGGGCCAGGCCGGCGCCACCGTCTATGTCACCGGTCGATCTCCGCCCGCCTCATATTCCGCCACCAACAAGGACCTGCCAACTTTGGAGCAAACAGCGAAAGGTAAGCAATTTTTGAAATGTGAAAAACTTAAGGTTTTTTTTGATTTTAGAAATCGAAAAACGAGGAGGCCAATCGCATCCCGTGTATTGCGACCACGCCAATTCGGACGACATACGACGGCTGTTCAAGCGCATTGAGCAGGAACAGGGCGGACGACTTCACATCCTAGTCAACAATGCATACTCCGGAGTTCCGGTCAGACCAGATCCTAGGGCCGGCGCCAGGATTTTCTAACGGGGGGCTGAACTTTTGGGGTTGGGGTCATTTGGGCGCCGGCCATTTGGGCGCGGGGGTCGTTTGGGCGCGGGCCATTTGGGCGCGGGGGTCGTTTGGGCGCGGGGGTCATTTGGGCGCGGGGGTCGTTTGGGCGCGGCCATTTGGGCGCGGGGCCATTTGGGCGCCGCCACTTGGGCGCGGGGGTCGTTTGGGCGCCAAATTAAAATTTTGAAAATGAATAACAAATAGAGAAAAAAATCTTATTTTTTTAAATTTTATTGAGAAGTTAAATTATTAAAAGTAATGAAATATAAAATAATACCTTTAAAGCATCAAATTTTACATTTTTAAAAAGAAAGCTAACAATTTATCAATCAAAAATTTTATTTAATTTTGAACAAATTATCAAAAAATCTGAAGCAAAAAAAATGAGGTGGGACCAGTCGTAATGGACTGCAATTGGTATGTCATTAGGACGCACAATTGCGATTGACGGAATCATTCGAGCGGCTTCTGAAAATTGCACATCAGTTTGATAAGTCTAAAATGAAAAAATTGTTAGAAAAAAAANCATTGTTCTGGACGTGAAAATCGGCTGTGAAAAATTCGGCTGTGCGGCTGTGAAAACCGTTGTTCCGGTTCTGGAGATCAGTCCAAATTCGTGCCTTGCACCCAGTGTTTTCAATTCACATCTCCAAACCCCGCAGCAATTGTTTTCTGAATCCTATAAAAATTTTAAAAAATTTTCGAAAATTTTGAAGCCTATAAAAATTAAATTTTTTTCCGAAAATTTTGAAGCCTATAAAAATTTTAAAAAATTTTCAAAAATTCTGAGGCCTATGAAATTTTTTTAAAAAATTTTTTCCGAAAATTCCAAAGCCTGTATAAAAATTTCAACTTGGCGCCCAAACGACCCCCGCGCCCAAATGGCCGCGCCCAAATGACCCCCGCGCCCAAATGGCCCCGCGCCCAAATGGCCGCGCCCAAACGACCCCCGCGCCCAAGTGGCGGCGCCCAAATGGCGGCGCCCAAATGGCCGCGCCCAAATGACTCGTTTCGGAACTTTTGGGGTTGTCGATGAGCAAAAAAAAATCTGCGCCTGGGAAAATTTGCAACTTTGAGTCATTTCCCTTATGTAAATAGTTTGAACATTTTTTGTTTACGACAATGATAATTTTTTAATGTCTTGAAATTCAGATCTTTTTTTAGGAAAATTGGACATTTTTTTTTTTATTTTTCCAAGAGCTGACGAGGGAGTGCTCGGCCCATCTATAGCGACGGGCATGCCAATTACATCATTTAAGGATTTTAAGGACGATTTTTAAGTAAATTTCCAAACAAAAAAGAACTTTCTCAATCTCAAAAATCGATAGAAATATTTTTTAGTTCTAATGCCATTCCTTTCAGAATCTGGTCGAAAATGCCGGCAAAAACTTCTGGGAATGCGAGCCGGAATTCTGGGACCACATCAACGAGGTCGGACTGCGCAACGTGTACATTTGCTCCACACTCGCTGCCCGACTCATGGTTCCACATGGTCATTTCATTCAATTTTGATTCATAAATCATTAATTTTTTAACCAAAGAATTTTTAAAAAATGTATAAAAAATTTAAATTCTTAAATTTTCTTATTGTTAGTTGATAATCAAATTGCAGGTGATGGACTCATTGTGAACATCAGTTCTGCTGGCGGATTGCAATACCTGTTTGCGGTCCCTTACGGGGTGGGAAAAGCGGCGGTTGATCGGATGGCCGCAGACATGGGACTTGGTGAATTTTGATAATTTATTCACTTCATTTTTTTTGTATTTAATACCTAGACAAAATTTTTCAGAGCTTAAACCCCGCGGCGTCACATGTGTCTCACTTTGGCCCGGTTTCACGCGAACCGAACTGGTCATGATGAATCAGACAAAGTTTGCAGAGGCCGCTAAAATGACGCCGGTGCTTAAATTTGCTTTTGGAAACTTATATGTAAAAACTGGAATGATTTTGTTAAAAGTTTTTGATCCATCGATTTAGTAAGATTATTATTTTTATGAAATTAGCCAAAAATCAACTCTTATTTCGCGTTTATTTAAGTAAAAATAATCCAAAAAACATTGTTCACACATTTTTAGGATGTGTTCGACGCGGCACTCCAGGGAGCAGGATCGGCCGAATTTGTGGGCAAAGCTGTGGTGGAATTGGCCAAGGACCCGAAACGTTTGAACAAAACCGGCAAAATTCTTTTGACAGCCGATTTGGCCAACCAGTACAGATTCACAGACCAAGATGGTAGTTACAAACAAATAACTTGAAAAATTTTTGATGAAGATATTTTTCATGGGGTTTTCCCTCCGTTTATTAAAAAATTTAGAATTTTTGGCATTTATTGCTGCTTAATTTTTCGCAAGATTTTGACTATCCAAACTTTATTTTTGAAAATATTGTTTATTTCAATATAATTTTATGATGAAAAATGTTTTATTCTCCTTATTCCTCCTCCCCCTCTTCCCTCTTCAAAGGTGTCGTCCCTGCCAACATGCGCTCCATCCGTGCGGCTCTCCAGTTCTACGGCTGGATTCGCCTTGCAAAATTGGTTCCCGCCTTCATCAAAGCTCCCAAGTTCGGTCTCCACTTTGCCTCCTACAAATTCTGATCCGCAGACGCATTTGCTCAAATCTCATGTGCATGGCTCAACAAATTCGACATCATTGACTCATATTGACTCACAATATTTTTAATTTATTTTATATTTTTACAAATAATTATTCTGCTTTCATTATCCCACAATGCTACCTATTTTATTTATTTTTTCTTATGCATTGAATAAAGCTGTTTGAATGCTCTTAATGCGAAAAACATGCATTATATTCAATTTTATGATCAAATATTTGTATTCCAGATTTATTCTTTAATTTTTTTTTCATCAAATTCAAATTTTAGTTGATGGCGGATTTAAACAACAGCCTGGAGGATGGCGAATTGAGGGATGAAGTGAGGTAATCTAGAAAAAGAAGATGTCAATATAGCCTTAGCCTGAGTCCAATATAATCAAATTTCGTATGTACCATTTTTTGAAAAAATTCAAAATAAATTTCCAGAAATTAGTCTACATGCCCTTTCCCAGGAAATTTGACTTCATTATTTACCCAATAAAAAGTTTAATTCGAACAAAACTTCCGAAATTTATCGAACATATCGGAAAATATGGGTTTTCATGAATATTTCGAACCTTTTGTTCGAATTTCGAAAACAAAATATACCAGAAGATAGACGCTGTGCAACAAAACACCGATTTTACAAAATACCGACTGAGCCAAAAATTATCAAAATACTGACTTGACCAAAAATTATTAAAATACCGACTGACTACCGATTTTTCAAAGTACCGACAGAAAAGTCGGTATTTTAATAATTTTTGGCTTAGTCGTTATTTTGATAATTTTTGGCTCAGTCGGTACTTTGAAAAATCGGCATTTTGATGAGTCGGTATTTTGATCAATCGGTATTTTGTAGGCATGCCGAAGATAGAGCATAAAATTCTGCACAAAGGCTTTTTATACTTTCGACCAAAAAATCTTTGTTTAAAGATGTATAGTGTACGTGTTTAAACAAAGATTTTGGCCATTTTTTAACGACATAGCACCGTTTGCAGCTCTAATAAAAAAATAATTATTAAAAAATTTATTATTTCTTCACTTTAGCGGCTATGCTTCGGACAGTTCTTCGATACAAATTTTGGATGATCAACCAAAACTGGCCGAAATTTCTCATGAGTCCGGCATAAAGTCGGAAAACTTATTTTTTTAATCACTTTTTTTTAAATTATTTTTTCAGTTTATCATTGACACCTTCAACCTCGCGTGGAAAAGAATATGGTCAAGCATCTCGTTGGCGTCCAAGAGGACAGGTTAGCTAAGTGGTAACCAGCAAAAATTTAGGGAGGAAGTCGCTAGCGAGCAAAAATTCCTTTTTAGAAATTCAACATTTTTTTTAATTTTTGAAAAAATTCCACTATACTTAAGGGTCAATCCCATTATTTTTTGAAATTTTTATGACTTAATCAGCCATAAAAACAAAAAAAAAACAGATCGTTTTGTAAAAAAATTTTTTTTAATAAAATCTAGTACTCTAAAAATAATTCATTTTTTTAACTATCCGATCGACTTTTTTGAAGATAAACTTAATTTGGAAAAGAAAAATTAAATACTTTTTATAAATTTTCTCTAATTTTAGAATCAAATTTCCCACCATTTGGAGCAACAACTACAATCGAACTTGATGGGAGAGGAGGAGGCCAATCACTGGACAAATGAGCAAAGACAACTGATGAGTCCGGCATTGATGCTAAAACTGAAGAAACAGAGGAAAAACCGGCAAAAATCGGAGAGAAGGGCATTGCGACAGCAGCACATCGAAGAAAATCTTACCACTGTTGTCTCGGTAATTTTTGAGCTATAAATATGTAGAATTTATTTATGAAAAAAAATTAGAAAAACGTTTTTTTGCAACCAGGTAGCATATTAGGGATTGCTAACGGAGATCATTCACAATTTTTGCATCAAAATTTTGATAAAAAAATTAAATGATCAACCACATTTTTTTGGCTCAATATCTTCCGATTTTAGCATAGTGCCATGAAGTGTTCATTTATATTAAAATTTTAAAAATTTGGTGTGGGTAGAAGCATGAATCCATTTTCTTACTTATTAGAATGGTCTAAAAATTACGCAAAAGACATTTTATGATCTTATTGCGTATTTTGCATATTGCGCACCTTTTAGATTTTATTATTTTTATAAGCTTTATTAATTAAAAATTTCGAATTCAAATCATACCATTTTTTCTTTGCATTTTTTTTCATTTTTATTGATGCATTAAAAATAATAATTCTAATTTTTATTCATGCTATGTCGTTTCGGCCAAAAGTGCCAAAATGGAAAATTAGTCTCCATAAAAACTTTTTTGTTAAAGAAGTTAGATAAAAAGTATAAAAAGCAAAGTTGTCAGCTGTTGGTATAAATTTTTTCGGTCAAAAATCAAATTTTTTTAGGAAAAACCTTAATTTTCAATAAAACTGAAAATTTCTACCTATTGACCGAAAATTCGAAATAATTTTTATACCCTCAGAATCAGCAAAAAATTCTGAACAATTTTGTTTTTTTATACTTTTTGTCTAACTTCACTAACAAAAAAGTTTTTAGGGACTACTTTTCCATTTTGGCACTTGGCCAAAACGACTCAGTCAGCACGTTTTTATTTTGCAATTGTTAGGACCCTTTGCCCATCTGGATTTCGCTAAAGCGGACGCCATGGTTCTACATCGAAAGCGGCGAACAACTCCAATGGATGATCGGGAAGCTGTCGGGAGAGCGGGTGTTTGCATTTGACGTTGAGATGACAATTTATACGCTGAATCGGCAAAAGTTCAAGAAGAAGCCCACGATTTGTCTGATGCAAATTTCGACGAGAGGAGAAGACTTTCTGGTTGATCCACTGGTGCTCAAGCAGCAAATGGTGTTACTGCATGGAATCTTCGGGGACCGAAACATCATGAAGGCAAGGATTTCGATTTTAAAATTTTTATGTTTATAATAAGGCCCCGAATAGTTAGGAAATAAATTGGCAAAATGTGGCCATGAAATGTGGACTAAAATTGATCAAATTTCATTTAAAAAAAATATGTTTCCACAAACAAAACAGCAATTTAATGAAACTCCATTTTGTTGATTTTCATTCCCCAAATTTGAAAATTAACATGAAAATGCTGAAAATTGAAAAGAGAGACACGAAATGACGAAAATTTTCAAAATAAACACGAAATGCTTTAAATTGAAAACTTATAAAATGTCATAAATTTTAAAATTAAAAAATATGCTCAAGATTCCAAAATAGAGGTAGGAAAAATGCATTTTTCCCAAAATCGCAAAATATGGGAAAATATGGAAATTAAAAGTCACGCTAGAAACTTCTAATCAAGCGGAAAATGCGTTTTTTGTGGTTATTTAGACGTTCTGATATCAGGAAAAAATGTATTTTCCATAACTATCCGGGACCCTTTGTGTGGACTTTGATTTTTATTTGTGTATCTTACTTATTATATTTAAATAAATGAATAAAATGCTTTTTAACGAACTATACTTTGATTTTAAGAGTTTCTTTAAAAAAAAATCCATTTTTAAGTTCAAACTTACTAGTAATTGCTTAACATTTTTAATTTTGGATTATTAATGAAATATAATATTTATTTTCATTTTTTAAATAATCTTCTGTAAAATTCAGGTTGTTCATGGCGATCGGGATGCAAAATTGCTTGAGGAACAATTCGGCATCCACACTCGACCCTTGTATGACACCAGCACAGGCGGATCACGGAAACTGCAACATCTTGTCTACCAAGCGTGTGGCGTAAAACTCGACAAACAATTGACATTTTCGGATTGGACAATCAGGTATAGGAACTGTTTTTAATTAAATTTATCAAAACCAATTAATATACTGTAAAAAGGGAAAGTTGGAAAAAATCGCATAATTTATATATATTTTTTCTTTAAAAACAATAAATTAGCGCACTTTTTATTACCGCCTGAGCCAAAAAAACTTTGAAACTTGGAATTTTTGAACTCTTTCATTTGCAAATCTAAAAGATCTTAATTTCGAAAATCGAAATTTGGCACAATCCTGGTAAGAAAAAAAAACACGTGATTAGTCCGCTCGATGCATATTTTGTATTTTTTTGAATTTATATATTTTTAATTAAATTTGAAGAATGTTGAAACTTTAACTGAAAATTTTTAGACCTCTGTCACAAGAAATGATCGACTACGCCCGAGCCGACACGCATTACCTTCTCCGCTGTTTCGATTTTCTCCATCGCCGGTACTAATTTTTCCGCGTGATTCTCATGGATATTTCTTTCGCATTTTTTGCTGGTATTCTCATCCGAACATATTCGAACCCTGTGCGCCATATTTCACTTCTTTTCATTTTTCAACATTCTCGTTCAGTGATATTGTTTTGCATTTTCGCAAATTTTCTTCCCAAATATATTTTGGTTTTTCACGATTTTCTGGTGATATATTTTTATGTATTCTTCCACCGGCCAAGCCCAGAAGTTGGTAGAGAGGTAAAAAAAGCAAATCTTTTGAAGAAATGTGTTGATTTTTTTGAAAAAAAATTCATTCTAATTGTAAGCCTTAAAAATTTGAAATCTTGGTCTTGGCCGGGAAAAACACTCATAAAACTTGGTCTTTCTGATTTTTTTTCTGATTTATGCACTTCTACCCAGTATACAAATATTCCTATATTTTGTATCATTTTACACCAGTATGATAAAAAAAATTCACATTATTGACCATAATTGAAAATTGTTATATGCATAATATATCCATCAAAATAAAAATTATCAATTTTGATTTTTTCTTATAAAGCAACAAGAAAATGGACGCTCTGGTTGCTTACGGCACGGATAGCGAGGAGGAGCAGGAGGAGGAAGCACACAGAACAAAGCACGGAGAGGCTGAACAACAAACGGGTGGGATTTTTTGGCTGAAGTTAATTTTTTCCCTAAAATTATGGTCACAGGCAGGGGCTTGACGAAATTTTTTCAGGGGTCGGCTATGGAAAGAGGAAAAATCGGGAAAAAGTAAACCAAAATCCTATGAAAAAGACCGACTTTTAAGTTATTGAACTTAATGAAAGTAAAACAGCCAAGTTAAAAAATCTCGAGCTGATTACAGCTGCAGAAACTACAAAAAGAAATATGATGTATTTCAAATAATAAAAAAAGTAAGAAAAATCGAGAAAAAGTAAACCAAAATCCTATGAAAAAGACCGAATTTTCAATAGGGGCAGACGGATAGTCCTTTTTTCAAATGAACTTTTGTTTTAAAACAAATTATGCAAAAATTCTCAATTTCTTAAGAAAAGGAGCCATAAAATCCGAAATTTTCTTTGGCTGAAATTCCTCGGAGAAATTCGTTTTTTTTGCCAGCGACCCTCCAAAAAAATTTCTGGCTACGGGCCAGAATACAAGATGCTTTTTAATTTTATATTTTAGCCAACTTTTCCAAATACTATTTTATCCAGGAAAAATTTCAAATTCTTGAACATTTTAGCGCAAGATGAACAGCGAGAAGTGGCGGAGGCACAGCATGGCGACGACTTCGGCGGGGACAAGATGGAGCCGGGACCGAGCAGCCAACTGGTGGAGCCAGGTCCGCCCAGGCGCCAGTCGGACATGTACGAGGACAGCGACGAGGATGCGCAACCGTTGGAGAACAGATCAGGGGGATCATCGGCGGAGGAGGGGGAGGTCGAGATCGACGCAATGGTGGAGGAGGGCCGGGAACTGCTGATGAGTGGCGCCAAACACACGGTCAATAAGCAAGGGCTGATCCGTAGGGTCCAAAAAAATCGAAAAATCCAACAATTATATGGAATTCCAGGAAAAAGATCGAAAATTTATACAGACTGCTAGGGATAGGGAGAAATGTAATTGCTAAAAACGTCCCTAAAAATAGGAAAATAATTCAATTTTTTGGTTGATTAAATCTCAAAAAATCGAAAATTTTGAAAAAACGATTTAAAATCTATCGGAATTTTAAAAATTGAGGAATAAACTTTTTGCTCAAAATAATTGCTCTTCAAAAAATCATAGAATCAAAGAATTAAAGTTATTTCCTGCATTTTGTAAAACAAAAACTAGTTTTATACGATTGTTTTATACGATAATTTTTTTATAGGATGTTGAAGCCGGAGGAGGAGGATCAACACCCGGACCCGGATACACTCCCCGATCAGTCATTGATGAAGCCATGGAAATTGAGGAGCCCAAAAATGCCATTCAGCACAGGGATTTGCCCCCATCGCCGTTTGGAGCTTGTGATCCCGAACTGGAAGTCAGTTATTCATTTTGTAAGATTCGGATTTCGCGAAATATTGTCGAAAATTCGAATTTTGTATGGACAATTGGATAGATTGGGTAAATTATTAATTAAAATGAATCGATTCAGGAAAAAAATAAGGCACATTTCAATTTTTGCATTTTTATTTTTTTACTAAAGAAAAAGCCTCAAAATAAAACCGATCTTCATATAAGCTCTAATTAGCCAAATTCTTTTTAAAAATCGGCATTTTATGGACATATTAATATTTGATTTTCATATAAACTTGAATCATTTAAATTTGACTTTTTAAGCAAAAATTCGCTGTGTTTTTCGAGAAAAAAGAGCAGGGTGTGAACATGAACGCGGTCATCAAACAGCGCAAGGATTACAAGAATCCATCACTGTACGAGGCACTTCGGGACACCTATGAGATTGACGAAAAGGGCACAAATTTCCCAGCCAATGTTTACGACCCAAATGGATTTAGACCCGATGATTTCTACGACGCTTTAGGTAGAAGTTTTTGGAGATTACATGAATTTCACACTTTATTTTTTTTTCGTGAATCTAACTATTTTTGGCTATTGGTTTCCATTGCTTTTGCTTTATCTCGTTCATTCTATTTTTTTAAGTACCTCTAAGTAAATGATTAGCTTATGATTTAAAAGAGAATTATTTTGGGAAAAGTTCAAAAAAAAATTTTTTAGGAAACCAAGAAATTTGGAAAATTTCCAGGATTTCAAAAAAGAGATTATTCCAGGATTTCATCAAAAGAACAAACTAATTCTTTGTTTTACCATAATTGGTCAAATCAAAACACAGATTAAACACAGATTGATCGGTAAAATTTTATTTTATGCATCCTAAAAAATATCGACCTAGTTCGAAAATTTTTTCGAGTGCATTTCTACATTTTTCTCTAAAATTTTTCATTTTTAGGCGATTATCAATCGTCGCAGGAGGCTCGTCGGAAGAAGTTGGCCCAAACTCACAATCAGGAACACAAGCGACCCGCATCATTTCCAACGGCTGGTGGTGGCAGTGACGCAAAACATTCAGCAGCTCAACGAAGATCTCGTTTTGAAGGAAAATGATTGAATTTTGATTCCATTTTTTTACAAATTTTTGCAGACCCATAGAAAAAAAAGAAATTATCGGATTTGGTCAAAATTTTAGGATTTTCTACAAAAATAGGTCTGCAAATTTCCCAGTTTTGCTGTTTTGGTAAAAATAATAAATTAATTTCTTGCAATTGATGGTAAAATTCTCTTGTAGTTTATGGATCTTTATATAACCTTTTTTATGATTTTTGCATTTTCTTTACCAAATTTTTTCGATGTTTCCTTCATCCTCGAGCAGTAGCAGCAACAACAGCAGCACATTGACAGGGATGATCAAGGAGCACATGACGCGACAACACTTGCGCAAAGAACTTCAGGAAAAGCGCAAAAACGAGGCAATTGTAGCGGCACATGGACTCACTGAGGCGGTAGTGGAACATCTCAATGCCAGGTGGGTGATTGATGGGAAGGGGCAAAATTTCTTATTAGTATTACTCATTTTCTGGGTAATTAATGACAACAATTGGGTCCAGAATTTCATAATTCGATTTCATACAAGGGCCATAGCTAGGGATCTGATAAGGGGCTACACCACATATGTAGGCAAGGGGGGGGGCAGTCTGGCCAGGGTTCGCCGCAAGGGGTCGGAAGGGTTCGCAGTCGGGGGTGAGGAGGAGGTTCACGAGCGGGGGTGTGAAAGGGGCAAACTAACAAGGAACACTCAGTTATTGTTGCGCTTTTTTAGAAATCGCCATGCATCCAATTAAATAGAGCATATTGAGTTCTACATATACCTATTAAAAATACTAAATGCCCATGTATAGAAAAATTTCGAGAAAATATTATTTTAAATTTATTTTTCGATGTGCTTTAAGCGCCGGTCATCGGTGGGTCAACCGCCATTAAAGTCAGCCAGATTTCAAGAACCATGTTATGGTAAGTCTGTAAAAGTGTAAATATATAGAAAATTATGCTTGATTTTTTACCTTTTTATTTTTTTCGGATTTCCACCAAAATTTAGATGTTTTTCGAAATGTTCATATTAAAGATTAGATTTTTGAGGATTGAGAAATGGGGTCTTTGATGAGAATTAAAAAAAGTAAAAAGGTCAAAAAAATCAAGCTTAATTTTCTGAACATATATGCGCTTTTGGAACTTTGCAACATGGTTCTTTAAATCTGGCTGACCAAAGCGGCGGTTGACCCACCGATGACCGGCGCTTAAAGCATACCTCGGCAAGGGGGGGTCCGACCCCCG
>LDKF01000794.1:35896-52546 GCA_001026735.1 Rotylenchulus reniformis | reverse complement strand
CCCCCCCCCCTTGCCGAGGTATGGCTTAAAGCACATTGAAAAACAAATTTAAAATAATTTTTTCTCGAAATTTTTCTATACATGGGCATTTAGTATTTTTTAATATATGTAGAACTATGCTCTATTTAATCAATATGCTCTATTTAATTGGATGCATGGCGATTTCTAAAAAGCGCAACAGTAACTGAGTGTTCCTTGTAAGCCGACAACCCTTAATACAGTGAAATTCTACAAAAAATGAGCAGTTTCTTAATAAAAGGGTCGAATTTTCAAAAAAAAATTAGGAGGGTTCGCATTCGGCCCAACTGCTCTCTGGACACTTTGCCCATGTATGCTGCACCAAAACCGAAATTTGCGAATTTTAAACCTACCATTCATTCATTACATTACACCGTTTCGCCCAACAAATTCACTAGTTCCAAATTTTTATCAATCAATCAAATCTTTACGCACACGGCGCTAGGCCAGAGTCAATAAATACGGAACAAAAATACAAAGTCAATTAGCAAAATACAACTAATTTAGGATTATTATCATTTAAAAATATATTTTTAATAAATTAAAATAATCTATTTTAATCTTTTTTTCTATAAAAAAATATATTGTATCTTTTTTCCGCTAGGGTTTCGCATGCATATAATCAGCAAAAACGACTGGACGTGGAATGCAAAAGACTGGAGGCACAAAGTGCTGCATTGACACGACATGCGCAATCATGGGTGGCATTGGTCGGCGAGATGAACCAGGCACTCAAAGTGAATTTTTTAAATAAAATTGGAGATGAAAAAGATTTCAAAAAAATTTTTTAAAGGAAATTGGCGATGTTGACAATTGGGCACGCACGATTGAACAGGACATGCAAGTGTGCGCCAATACACTGGGACAAGCACACAAACAACAGCAAAACTGAGCAAACTTCAAGAAAAATTATGAATAAACTTTTCCGATTTTTATTATTTTTATGTATAAGATTTTCAAGATAATGAAACCAAAAAGTCATAAAATAAATTTAAAAAAACCGTACAGATTTGAATCGGATAAAAAAATATGAGAAAATTTGTTTACAAGTTAGATTAGAAAAGATCGAGGTTATTAACATTAGTTAAAGATTAAAAAAATGAGAAACTGGGAATAAAAAAAGAAAAAAAATTAGATCACAGCTTTTTCGGCCAATTTGTCGCTGAGCTCCTGAATTTCCCGCTCCAGTTCACCCCGGCGCTCGATTTTTTCGAGCTGCGTCTTCTCCGGCTTCGCCAACTCACCATTCTCAATTCTTTTCTGCAAAAGAGTTCGTTAAGAAAAATCGTGATTCAAAGGGAATTAAGTAGTTTTTTTTCTACTGGGAATTTTTTTTATTAACTTTGAAAGCCTCGCCCTCATCCCAGAAAAATCCAAAAATTCACCTTCAACTTGTCAATCTCGTCCAGCTTCTTCTCCAGTTTTTGTATCTGCTTGCGCACATGATCCTCCGGTGTGATCGGGGCATTTACTCGCTCCACAGCTGCCACCGGCTTCGTGCTAGCCTTCAATGCATCATAAATGTTCATTGGTCAAAACAAAAAGAGCGAAATCATTTTTTTTCTGATGGATTCAAAAATTCTTTTGGTTTGAAAATATCATGAAACATGGATCAATCCAGGGGCATAACCAGGGGGGGAGATGAAAAGCGTCCCCTTTATTGAATTTTTTTGAAAAGTTTGAAGAAAAAATGACCGATTTCCTTCAAAAAACGTCAAAATTTTCCTCACAGGGTTCCCTGTTAAAATTTTTAGGGATTTTTTTTGAAAATTTTGCAGTAAAATTAAGATTTCCTTTAAAAATCGTCAAAAATTTTCAAATTTTTCTCCTAAGGGCAGGGTGATTCCCCCCCCCTTTTTTTTCTGGTTATGGTTATGCCCCTTAACCTAAAGACCATTTTAGTTTTTTTGTGAAAATTCTGGTCAACTTTTACCAAACCGAATAAATATTTCCCCTCTTCTTACCTTTGCCGCTCTGACCATCTCCAATGGGTCCCATCCGCTCGGAAACTGCTCTACTTTGCCGCCGGTCCTCTGCTTTGTTTCCTTTTGCGCGCGACACTCAAACCGGGGCTGCTCATCCTGTGGGATGTAACCCTCCTTTACCCGTCGCGGTTTCCGCCAAGTGCCGTCCGGACGTTGGGTTGAGGCGATGAAGGTCTCTCCTAAAAATGGAACGAAAATTAAAAGTAAAAGAATTTCAATTAAAATGAAATAAATTAAAAAATATATTTCTGAACTTTTTGAGCCAATAATTTCAGTCAAAAAAAAAACGAGGTTTTAGCGTTTTAGGATTAAAAATCTCCCCTCGAAATGCCAAGCTGAAAAAATTTCCTAAGGTTCCCCTTGTTGGAATTTTTAAAGATTTGAAGAAAAAGTGACAAATTTCCTTTAAGTAAAACTCCTGAAAATTTCTCAAATTTATCTTGGAAACCCCTCCGACCCCCTCGCCCTTGATACCTCCCGAAAAATTTTGATTGCTACGGATCCAGCACGGCGGATCAGCATGCAACCAAACAGAATGCCAAATTAAAATAATTCGAAATACAAAATGTCCAGAACGAAAAATCGCCATTTTCAATGAATCGCTTTTTTCACTGTTAGTTTTCCCAAGCATGAACAAATGCTTATTTTCAAAAAATATCACACATTTATAATAACATTTTTGTATTTGCATATTGTCGATAACAATTGATTTTAACTATTTTATCGGGTGTTGATTTTTCCATAGTTTTTGATATGCTCATATTAATCATTAAAATTTATGAATTCGGACATAATATTTCCGTTTAATGGCAAAAAATGAAAGAAATCAGTTTAATTTATCATATTTTAAAAAAGATTTTATCTTAATTTGGCATTTTCTGCTAAAATTATGTCCGAAAACTTTGAAATGTTAAACGACTCTTCCATTTTCTCTCTAAAAATATTCAATTTTTGAAAAACTGAATCTGCCATCGTGTTAAGCAACCTCGAAAACCCCCGAGTGAAGCGCGAAATCTAAAAAATGAAACATTTAATGGAAAATTTTTCGTGATCAGTAAACCTCAGAATTCACTCAATATTTATTCAAAAATTATTCGGCGCGTGGCGGATTCGAACTCAGGCTCTTTTCCCTTGTAAATCTATTATACACCCAATTGAGCCATAGAGGGGATGAGAGTATAAAGGTTGCATGGCTGGGCGGAATGAGTGCGCTGTGATCCAGTCTTTATGACCTAAAAATCCTTAACTGCACTTGGTAGTACCTACCGGTATTGGTCTTAATCCGTATATCTCCTCCGTTTTCAGCGGTGTGTTTCTTCTGCGTGGCCGGGCGATTTTGTGGATTTGCCTTTGACATTTTCTTGTAAATTTAGTCGACGACCAAGTTTGTTAAAGTGGATTAGTAGGAAACTTAAAAATTATGGTATGAAACCTGAAAATGGTAGAAAAAAAGAAGATTAAAATTTAATATAAAATAAAGGAAAAGAAAAAAGATTGTAGAAAAAAGAGAAAGAATCAATAATATTTGAAAATCACAATTATTAAGCTGATCTTTGCGTCAAAATCGGATCAATAAAATAAATCCGGCGCAAAACCCATTCCCATTGAACTCCAAAAAACTTGGTTCGGCGCTAGTGTAAAGATGGTTACTTTTGAAAAACCACTAAAAGGGTTTTAAACCCTGTTAGGCAAAAAGGAAAATTTTTTTTTGGGTTTTTCCAATGCTTTTGCTCAGAAAATAGTTAAAAAGGGTTAAAAAACACAAAAAATCTTTTTTTGGTTTTCAAAAGAAAAGGGTCCCCCCTGTTAAATTTATGGATTTCAAAAGTAACCGTCTTTACACTAGCGCCCTTGGTTCTATTCTATGATTTTTTGGCGTAGTGACTAGTGACAAAACACCCCCTCGCAGAATGTCCCCAAACTGACAAAAAAATGTCCCCATGTACAAAAACTTTTTTGTTAGACCAGTTAGACCAAAAGTATAAAAAGCAAAGTTGTGCAGAATTTTATGCTCTTGAATATTTTCGAAAAATTTACTTGAAATACTCCATTTTTCGAAAAATTTCGAACTTTTTGTTCGAATTTCGAAAAACCAACAATACCAGAAGATAGAGCATAAATTCTGCACAACTTTGCTTTTTATACTTTTGGTCTAACTGGTCTAACAAAAAAGTTTTTGTACATGGGGACATTTTTTGTCAGTTTGGGGACATTCTGCGAGGGGATGTTTTGCGATGACCCCGATTTTTTGATGCGACAGTGTCGCAGCGACACGAATTTAAAATAAGAGATTCGCTTCATAAAATTAAAGGGCCAATGCAATTCTTCCATTGGACAAAATGAGATCATTAAAAATCTATCTGAAATGAATTATGAGTCCGGATTAGGAATTACTAATTCATAGAGATCGGCAAATTAAAAAATCCTGTATCTGTCTGTACCTGTACCCCGCGAACCGCCTGTACCTGTTTTTTCTGTACAAAAATACAGGAAAAATACAGGTACAGGAAAATACAGGTTCAAATTTGCCTGTATACAGGCCTGTATCTGTATTTTTTCAAAATCATGAAAAATCATTATAAAAAAATAAAATATCGCTTCATTTTCAAATTATTATTAAAATTTATCATTTTTTATGCCTGAAAAATAATGACAGCATAAAAAATTGCCCATTCCAATAAAATAAAAGATATAATAAAATTTATTGGAATGGGCTGAGGGAGAGGTCGGTACTTATTCACTTTACCCCCCTGAATTTTTTTTCAAAGATTTTTCTTTTGTAAACTCAGCAATTTAAAATGATCCGGGGATTTTCAGATGTACTGAATCCGAATCTGATGTCATATTTGTCGTATGATTTGATCAAATCTATGACTTTGTCATATTTTTTCTTTTATTTAATTTTTGTAATAGTCGGATGCTATACGAAAAATAAACCAAAAGTACTCCAAAATCATAGATTTGATGAAATCATATGACAAATCTGATATCAGATTTAAACGTAGCACATCTGAANAAAAATTTATTTCGTTCTTTTTTTGGTTTAAAAAAAGAATGAACCTTATCTTTGTACGAACCATACGTAACGTTGTGAGGGTTCGGCCTGTTAATGATAGTGATCGTCGATTAATTTTCGAGAATTTGGACCTTTTCTTGAGAAAAATGGGCGTTTATTTATTTATTATTTTTTGCTTAAGCCGGGGGAAATCAAAATGAGGATGCGGCGGATCCATCTCTTCCAAGAAGTTAAATTTTTCGATTTTCTTTTTACCTTTTACATACTTGTTAGAGGAACTTTTTCCCTTTAATAAGCGGAAGGTTAAATTTTTGACTAAACATTTTGCCAAAATATTTGAATTTTGCATAAATTTCTGCCATTTTTAGGGGTGTATTTTCTTGTACAGGAAATACAGGCAAGAAATCCTGTACCTGTATTCTGTACCTGTACCCCGCGAACCGCCTGTACCTGTTTTTTCTGTACAAAAATACAGGAAAAATACAGGTACAGGAAAAATACAGAATCCAAAAAAATGCCTGTATCTGTACCCTGTATACAGGAAAAATACAGGTCTGTATACAGGTACAGGCCGATCTCTACTAATTCATTGCAATAAATAATAAAAAACAAAACAAAAAGTTATGACCAAAATAATCACACGTATTGGCTTTCGGCTTTAGTACCCATACCCATAATCCCGCCAGCCTAAAACCCCGTCAAATGGAAAAACAGGCAAAAGCCCAAAAGCACCGGTCAAAACTCGCCTAATGGGAAAATTCACAGACTCTTCGAAAAAAATTTCATAGGCAGGTATTTTATTTTTTGGCGCTACTTTAATTCTTTAATAGGTCGCTACTTTCGAAATTTACTTACAACCTACAATCTTCGAAAATTACGATTTTTCATTTAATTTATAATTTCTCGTCAAAGTTTTCAAAATTTAATAAAAGACCTTTTCGGATCGAACTTTTCAGAATTCGCAGGCCTCGGATTCAAAAAATTCACAGGCTTAGATTAGTTTTTTCTGTTTTTTAATTTTCCCAAGATCTTAGGCTTTCCGACTTTCGATTTTCAAAAAGTTAAGGGTTTTCAAAAAATTTTCATCTTATCTGATTTTTCAATGAAGATGACAAGCAATCACAATCAATTCTCGTCCATTCAATCCCATTGCACCATTCCATGATATTGAATAATACAATATAATCAATGATTTTTCCATTTAATTTTTAGATTTTCTTCAATTTTAATGGCGGTGGATCTGAGCAAATTATCAGACAAGGATCGGATGTTGCTGTGCCGGAGTTATTTTCGCTGGGGATTCGCCTGTCTACCATTCCTGTGGCTTGTCAACGCCATCTGGTTCTACCGGTGTGTTTTAAGTTTTTAGAAAATTTTATATTGTTATACCATATTTTCCTAAAAACCCTGGGGAATTCGATCCTGTTGTAAATGTAAGCTTGATTTGGAAGATCCATCTATTCTCATCGGATTTTTGTAAAAATAAATTTTGAAAAATATTTTCCCTTACATAATTTCCATTTGAAAATTTAGGCCCTTTTCTTAAGGAAAAAAATTTTTTGGTCGTAGAGGGGCTGAAGCCCCCAGCCACCCTCCTAAAAGGTTTTTTAAAATTAAATTGGCGATCGGGAAATGTTTTTATTGGATTATTCAAAATTAATGTATTGGCTATTTTTAATAAAAATCCCTCAATAAAAAAATAATTAATGTTTACTTTTTGTTTGAACAGTTATGCATACGAAGGGTGTGGAAGGAGCCAAAACCCAAATACGGCAGATCAAGGCCTGGATCAGCAACAACAACATGCCGTACCTGCATCTTCCACAACTGCAATAGTCGGCGATGAAGCAGTAAGCAGATTTAATATTTACAATTTTAAATATTTTTACGAGTTTTAAAAAATTTCCATCGATTTTCATGTCTCGTATTTGTTTCAGGGCTGTCGCGAAAGAAAATTTTTTTCGAAATCGAAAGTATTCGAAATTTTTAAAAAAGTTGAAAAAATTTCCAAAAAAATTAAAAAGCCAAAACAGCTATAAAATTTAAATAATAAAATTAAAAAATAATTAAAAAAGGCCGCCTAGAAATTTTTTTAAGTATGTAAATTAGACCAACTTTCCTGAGAAATTTCACCAATTTTTTGGTCAGTCTTTTAAAAATTTCATTAATAATTGAGGGGAGTTGGGAAAAAATTTTGGTAATTAAACCCACTTTGTTGAGAAAGTTCATTAATTTTTTGGTAATAAACACTTTAAAATTTTTAATGTATTAAGAGGTGAGTGCTGGTGAGCTCGATAGAAGCCGCCGGGAAATTTTTTGAAAAATTTTATGAAAATTCTGAATGGAAGTGAAAATCCGCTGGTCCCGATAGGAAGAAATTTTGAAAAATTTTGACACTTCTTAATATTAATCATAATTTTTTGCATATATTTCCAATATAAATTTAACCTATCAAAGTTTTCTAAATTTGTTGACCAAAGTGACGGTTTGCACCGGTGATCTTAAAATTAAATTTTCTCGGAATTTTTGTGTATAAGGCCCTCTAGCACACCATGCTCCATTTATTGGATGCGTGGAGTTTCATAAAAATGTTTAACTAGTGAGTTCTTTGTAACTATCCTAAGGGGTGACCCTTTCCACATATTTTTTGCAATAATTGGATACTGAAATGAAGGAGATGAGTTGAAAATTGAAGAAAAATTTAAAGAATTTATCCAATTTAGGGAAAAAATTTGACCAAAAAATGATGAATTTCTTTAATACAAATGTGTTATTTTTCAAAATTTTCTCCGGCGGCCCTTATCAGGGCCGCCGAGGCCAAAAAAGTCGAAATTCGAAAGTAGAAATTTCGAGCCCCTTTTCATTTTTCGAAGTCGAAATCGAAATAAAAACTCGAAAGTTTCGATTTTCGAAATCGAAATTTCGCGACAGCCCTGATTTGTTTTTTAATTTTTTGAAAATGAGTTTTATGCTTATTAAATTCAAAAAATATATAAATTAATTTTATTCCAAGTGCCTTTTAAGGACCTTTCCTCAGAAACGCTGAAGCGTCAAATGCGCCGTTATGTGTGTTGGTCAGCAATCGGTGCATTTTGCTGGCTATTGCTTTTTTCGGGTAAGTACTTAATTATTCAAGCTAGGTTTACAATTCCATGAAAATATGTTTAATAAAAATAAGCATCAAAAAGGGCGATATTTTAATAAAAAATGAATAATTTTCCCAATTATCATTTTTTAGTTTGTTTTCTATTTATTAATTTCAATTTATTTTTTTTCTCGATGGGTTTACATTAAAAAAGGAATGAAGGAATTTGAAAAATCCTTTAGATTAATTTTTTTCCTTTCATTCCCGATGGCACAATAAAATTTGGTTCTTAAATTTTGGCAATTCATGGCACAAATAATAAAAATACACGAGATGCCAAAATCGATTAAATATTTATTACATTTTATCTTTTTAAATTACGCCAATCTTTTTCAGCCTGGGTGGTGTTCTACAACATACATCGAAGCACGGGCCAATCCCCATGGGCCGAAGCGATCACTTTTGTCTTTCCGCTTGGATATGTATGAACATTGATCTCTGCTGATCATTTTCATTACAATATTCCCAATTTTTACCCAGAGAACAATTGTAAATGGCAGGGGATGGCGAATTTCGTATAACTTGTTTCTTTTTCCTTAATAAATAATATTTTTAAGAAAAATATTTTTTTTAATCAGAAAAGACTGAATAACCAAATTTAAGTATGACTGCACAAATATTCAAATAAATATTTTATCCATTTATTATTTTTGAAAAACATATATTTATAAGGCTAATTTTTGCAACATATTTCAAGGATTTTGATTTATAGAATCAGGATTTATAACTTTGAAATACCGGAAAACGGCCATTTTAGGCATAGGGGATCTTTTTTTGGCCAAAATTTCCAGTTTCCACTCAAATTAAATTACTCTAATGCGGCGATTTTTTTTTATGGCGGACACCCAATTAGTACCTTGTTTTCGCGGAAAAAAATTCCTTCAACACCTTTTCTTTATTCAACATTAGCACATTGCTTCTTCCCATCTCATCTTCATCATCATCATCATCATCCCCATCGTGCTCTTCAACTCTCGGTTGTTGTTGTGCCGGAATCGGCGTCCGTCGTGTCGGTGTCGCCTCCTGCTCCTCCTGTAGTTACGGCAGCTGGCGCTTCAGTGGTCTCCGGTTCAGGGGACGCAGTTGTGGTCGTGGTGGTGGCCGTAGTTGTAGTGGCGGTAGTCTGGAAAAAATTGCGCAAAAAATCATAAAAAAATCCTTTAACTGTCTAAAGATTGGGAAGGTAATGCAGAAATTTTGGCGGCGAATGACATCAAAAATCCCCAGGGTTAGAATTGAACCCCAGAAAAAAACGAGTTTCAGAGGTGAGAAGGACCTCTATCAAAAAAAACGAGTTTCATAGGTGAGAAGGACCTCTATCAAAATTCGGGGATGGTCGAGTGGGTTTGGTCTAGACGAAAGGGTAGAGCCAACTTTCGAACAATCTCGAAAGAAATTAATTTTTTAGGCCCCTTTAAAGCTTTTATGAAAATCAAATCCAAAAATTATCTTCAAAAATATGAGTGCGAGAATTCTCAAAATTTCGATTTTTCTTTGGCTTACGGTGGTCGGCTGTGTTGGTGGAGTTTGCGACGGTACGGGCAGGGGCTGGGGAGGAATGGGAGGCATGGGTTGCGGCTGGGGGATCATGTAGATGGGCGGCTGCGGGTGGTACACGTAGCCGGAGGGCATCGGGTGCCACACGGGCATCGGCTGTGGCTGCCATTGGACGGGCATCGGGGCCGGGAACTGGTGGAACACTGATCGGAATAGAGGGGAGGAGGTGATCAGAGGAGTTCGAAAAACCTCCGAATTTCTATTTTTAATCGTTTTTTTCGCATCAAAATTTTGGAAATTTTTGTATTTTCTCGCTTTGAGAATTACATCGCCAAAAAGAAGTTTCGAAAAAATTGCCCAAAATCCCAGATCAATCAATGGGGTTCCACTGATCGGTAAACCCCGATCACTGTACTATTAATATATAACCTCTAATACTGTAAAAGTTGCAAAAGTACTGTAAACAATTTTTCCCAAAAATTTACTGTCTAAAGCCCTTTATAACATACCTAAATTGCCCCGTAGGTATTGGCCCAAAAATTCATCAAAATTTTTAGTTGAAAATGATTCCCAGATGGAAATAATGACCTGCGCCTCCTCCCACAGGAGCCATTGCTCCTCCGCCACCGTAAATATACGCATCAAGAAACGCCACGGGGCAACAAAAAGCGATTGTGAAGGAAAAAAGGACCGACGGGGACACCATTGTTTTGTGGCCAAGTTGAAGAAATGATTAGTTATTAGAGGGGAAGAAGCGGGGATTTATAGGGGAGGGGAGGGACCAAGCCTGATCAGTCAGCTAGTTGTGTGTAAAGTTAAGGAGGCCAAAAGTCACGGTCCCCCTTCTCCTCCCATAAATGCGATACACTCATAATTCATCGGAGAACCAATCATGCTGCTCAAATTTGGCCAAATCACTCACTTTATATGTAGTTGGGACACAAAAAACTGATCAATGTATTGGATTTTGGTTGCTAACGGAGTTTAGGTCTCCCTTTTTGGTCCCTCTGAATATCAATTTTTCGCTTAAACTGTTAAAATGATTGAAGGTCCAAGGATGATTTATTCCCTGCATTGTGGAGCAATGATGCCATCCATGAATGTGATGGGTGATATGGTAAAACATCGATGATTTCACAGAGGGTCACAATCTTCGAATTAGAGATCGGAATAGCCTATGGAACATGTGGAATTTTCTGAGTTTTGGGTAAAATTTTTAAGGAAATTTCTTAAGAATTTTTTTACAAGGATTCCAGATCCTGTTTAAAATTTTCCGATCTCTAAATCCAAATTAGGAAGGGGGACATCGTTGCTGTAGAGGAAATAGTAACAAAAAGGCCCGAAAAATAACAATTACAATCACTGATCAATTCACACATTCTGACCAATGAAAATGACCCGATATAATCAATGGACAATGCTCAGCAAACTGCTCTTCCTAGTGCGGCGCTGCCTTTTCGAACGATGCTCCAGCAGGGCCCAATCTTCCTGCAGTGCGACTTCATCCTGAAAAATTTTAAATATTTATTATTAAAAAAATAATCTTAAAAACTGCTGTTTTTCAAATTTATTGACCTGGAAAATTTAAAATCCAGTTGGTAAAAAAAGTTCTTTAGTTCGTAGAAAAACGATTTTCATAAAAATAATAAATAAGTTTTGCAGTTTCCAATATAATTACTAGTAAAATAAAAATTCAAAAAATTTGTAAATTTTCCGTATTAAAAATTTTATTGCCTTATTTTTGGAGCCATCCGCCTCGAGTTGCTCCTTTCCTGCCTCCCCCTCATCACTCGACGGATATGCACAATCGGAACATTCAAAACGTGAAAATTTGTCCTTTGGTGGCATTTTCGTCAACGGAGGGTCCAAACAGCCGATGTGATAGTAGTGCTTGCAAGTATCGCAGTAAATGAGCAAATGGGGGTTGATGGCCTGAAAAAAAATCGAAAAATTTATTTAAAGATCGCAAAAGATCGCCCTAATCTTCTATTATCTTGAAATATTCGCGAGTAAATTCATTCATTTTACCCTCCCAAAAAAACAATTTTTTAGGTAGTAAAATATTCAAACAAAAAGGGTAGAATACTAGTAAATTGGCAAAATAAAAACACAAATATGGCCCACTTTTTTGCACTTATGACACTCGTTTATCGTCGGTTTTTGTGGGGGTTCGGGCGTTTCCATTTTTGCAGTTTCATCAGTCCGTCCGCCACTTGTAGTTGCCTTCTGCTGTTTAGTGCTTTGTATGCTCCTTAAAAAGTGCTTATTTTTAATTGCGGAATCTATGGATATTGAATCCTGAATATTTTTTTTATTAGCAATTATGAAAAAAATAATTTGAACACGGAAATTTTGCTCACCTTTTCTTATTCACCGGCTTGTTCTTCTTCTGACCATCATCCTCTGGCGGCGGTGGAGTTTTGGCCAAAAGCGGCAAATGAGGCACAATTTTTTCCAAGGCCATTCGGAATCGCTCCAAAAGATGTTTGTTCTCTGCATGTTCATGTTGTAGATCAATGCTCCTTTTGCGGGACTAAAATATATGAGAACTTTTTTGGAATTTCTTAATTTTTTTCAAATTTCGAGAAATTTAATTAAAGTTGCTAGTGAAAATATATCGGAAATTGTGCCACAACTTACCTTTTCTAACTGTTGTTCAATGCCGAATTGTCGTTGTTGTTTAAGGCAAAAATCGTCCCGAAGTTGTTCTAAACGAGTTTCTTCGTCAGGAAGACCGCACCGATCCCTGTTGGTCACGTAGCTGAAATTGGGAAACTCACTCACAAGTCAGAAAATTTCTCAACATTTTTAAATCCAAAATCAGCGTCAAATATTGCGAAAAAAATTTAAATGGTAAAGCTGTTCTTAGTTCTTTTCTAATTTTTATTAAGCTTTTATTTATTTGAAAAATCTTATCCAAATTGCTATAATGTGCATAATAAAGAATCAAATTAGAAAATGCTATAAATGACCTATGAAAATTTCTTGTAAATGCGCAAGGCAAATTTGGGGGAAGTTGAGCAGGTGGCACTGCGGCGAATTCCTCCGCAAATTGTTCCCTAGACAATCCGAGCAGTTCGTGCTTTTCCGCAAAAGCATTCAGATATCGGGCATTGGTCTGTATCATTTTCATGTGTTTTTGCTAAAAAAATCAAAAATAAATAAATAAATAAATAAAAATTGGCCAACCGTCGGCATTGTGATGGTTATGCCCTCTAAATTCTTCAAACGATTCCGATATTCGTGCAATTGTGCTTGGCGCTTCCGTTCTTGACGCACGTCGAGTTGCATACGATTCCATTGGACCATTCTTCGCTCTTCTTGTTCTAGAAATTTTGCGTATCTGAAGGGAGTAAATTCATATATTTTTTAAATATGACTGATTTTACTATATAAAGAGTGAAATAATTTACGTATTTTTCTGCTGCTGTACCACATCCTTTTGCACATGTTTCTTGCAATATACAAATCCGGTTTCCGAATGGCTAGGCTCCGCAGAATGATTTGGCCTAGGGACATTATGATGATGCGTCTTTTGGTCATACCTCGGCAAGGGGGGGGGTCAACGAGGGGGCCTGCGAGGTGCGAGGTGAGGGGGGGTCAGACCCTATTTTTTCAGCGAAGTGCCAAAAAATTTTTAAAACATGCTGGCGGAGGAATTTTTTTGCTATTTTGACTTTACAGAAAAAAATTGACTGGTTTTTTCAACTTTAAGGCAATTCTATGAAATTTTTCAAGGTCTGGGGAACGCCGGCGGTCCCGATAGGGGCCGCCGGAGAAAATTTTGAAAAATTAACATGATTTTTAAAAGGAATTTCATCACTTTTTTGGCATTTATTTTTAAGAATTTCATTGTTTTGAGGGCGCCGGCGGTCCTGATAAGGACCGCCGGAGAAATTTTTGGAATTTTAGACCCTTTTCTTTCAACTTCGTAAAAAATTTGCCCTTCGACCGTGAGGGGGGGGGGGGTTAATCATATTTAGTGAGGGGGTTAATCATATTTTATAGGGCCCAAAGTCTGACCCCCTGTTAAGTATGATTCAAAGGTTCGAAAAATTAAAGGAAAGGTTTCATATTAGTTAGCATGCCTTTGCGCACAAGTGACATGGTAATAGTTCTTGCACAGGCCAGCATCGCATCGGATCGTGATCCCGGTGCGCGCCTCCAGTCCATCCGTGCAACCGTGACAGGGTTTGCGCCCAAAGTTGCGCGCATCGATCTCTTGCCAGCTGACCCCGGACAAATGGTCCACATCGGAAAAACTGACTCCTGGCACGAAGAGAGCACACAAAAGATGAATCCAGCCATCGCCAATGTCTGAAATTTCAGGAAAAAATTATTTTAACGTATAAAAAAAATAAATATTAAAAAAAGAATGGGAAGAAAATCGCAAAAAACCCTACCGGTTTTCTTAAATGCACCATATCGGTTTGGGCACAGCTCACAATGGGGAATTTCGGTACAATTCAACAAGCATGGTTCGCAAAACCAGGGTTCTGTAGATGCAGAAGAGCCAGTACTCTGCGAATCTCCCTTAAGTTGTACAATGATTTTCGCGAAATTGTTTAAGTTTTGTTTTTAAACCTGATTTTGTGCCGAATTGCCATTTCCTTCACTCATGGATCCGTAGCAGCCCTCGTGTACAGAAAGAGCACAACTGTAAAAAATGTATATTTATTTAAATCTGTTAAAATATTTCTTAATTCCTTAAAAACTTCATTTAAAAAGTCTTCCATTATTTTTAAATTTATACCGATCGCATTGGATCAACTCGCCACAGTGATCAGAGGGCCGTAGGTTAAGACAAATGGCGCATAATTGTTGCTGATGATCCAGAGCCTGTCCAATTCCACTAGATGTGGTCTGAATTATCTTGATTTTACAAAATAATTTTTTTGGTAAATTTTACCATAATTTTCGCCATCAATCCGTTCAATTTGCTCTTTTTTCGTCTTTTTTCCGTTGTCACATGATTGCTCTAGAGATAATAAAAAGTTAAAATATTACAAAATTTATATAAAAATCACCGAAGATGGCTCATTTTCCAACAGGATTACATCTTTTTCATCTTGGCGCTGGAATATCAATTTTTAAAGATTGTAAAATTCGGTCGAAAAATCGAATTTACAAAATAATCCAAGAAAAAAATTAAAATGCTTAATTTTTTTGTATTTTTTTACGACCGATCGGACTACAATTCGTACCACCCACCATTTCATCATCATTGTCACTTTCATAGCCGCTTTTGCCCCCCTCATCTTTCATTTCCTCCTCTTCATCCGATAAACTGCTGCCACTTCCACCACTTGATCCTTTCTCGTCTTCTTTTTCTTCATCATCCGTTCCAAATTCCGATGAGGAAGCGGATTTGGTTGCGGAATCCGAGATCCCGTTTGGCACTGAAAAAGGGGGAAATTTTAATTTTTCTTTTTGAAGGAATCCGTATGAGCGCGGAAAAGATGGGCCCAGGGGGGAAAACGGGGCAACTGTCCCTCTTCCACCGCGGAAAAAATTTAAAAAAATTTTCAGGGGGTCAGTGAGAAAGGAAGAAAAAATCGCCAATTGAAAAATTTTCTCAAGAAACTGATCTAAATTCTCAAAAAATTTTTCTCCGGTGATCGTGACCGCCGGCACCCTAAAATTTGTTGTATGCAAAAAATTTGACCAATTTCTTAGGAAAAGAGTTTAAATAATTTCTCCGGTGGAGAAAAATGTAAGCGATGAAAACATGTTTAATAACAAAGTTATTAAATCATTTAGTAAAATCCCATATTTCCGGACTTTACGATTCACTTTACGATTCTCTATGAGTATTAAGATTCATAATTAGGTGGATTATAATAATGGCCTTTTCAACAATAAATTTACAGACACGAGAATGTGGTGTCATCCTCTTCGTCCTCATCTGCACCACCAAACACATGGGCACTGAAGAAGGCGGCGCTGGGCTTAATTCTGCGCTTCCCGGGTGCGCGATCAGCTAATCAATTTCTTTAATTAATAAACCATTTAGACTGGAAACACCTGCTTCCACAAGAAAATTATGACGCTCCTGGGCCGACATCTAACATATCACATTAATCTGTGTTGAATCGTAAATAAGAAGACTGTAAACGAACAAAAAAGGTAGACATGTATTCAAATGTAAAATGCAACGAAAATTATTATAATAAGAACATTATTTCACAAGTTTTTATCGAATTTTTGGCAAAAAATCGCTAAAAAAGTGGAAATCGATCAGTAATAAATTTTGATATCCAATGTATTCAATAATGCTTATAAATTCTTTTTATTTAATAGGTAATGAGTTCGTTCTCCGATCATCTAAAAACAAAAAATTTTATTCAAAATCCATGCGAAAAATACGCTCACTTTCCATTTGTATCCTCCGAATTCGAATCGTTTCCAGTGGGGTTTGGCGCGGATTTTTTGTCACCCCTAACTTTTTTGATAATTTGATGCATTTTTTTGAAGAACCCGACGGACTTTGATGGTGCTTGATGTTGAAAAGCTTGAATACCTGAAAAATGATAAGATAATGATGAAAAATTTAAAAAAATTAATCAAAATCGGACCTTGGGACCACTTGTCCAACTCTGGCTTCTGTATTTCATAGTCATGTTTGTTGCCGAGCAGATGACAGTTCAATGGCACAGGTGTGCCAAGTTCGGGTTTTGGTCCATCCATTTGTTTTTCTCGGTTTTCCAAATTCCCATTTGTTGAAGATGAAGGGTCAATTTGCTGCTTCTTATCTTTTGGTGAAACCGAAGAAGTTCCGGCAGCAGATCCATCTGTTTTGTTGACAACCACCACACGGCTTGTCAATTGCTGAAATGTTTTCAAAAAAAAATCAGCTATTTTGGTGAAAAAATTGTAAAAAATATTAATGGTTAATTGCTAAAAAAAATTTTACCAAATAAAACCGTTAGGAGCGCCGTCAAGGGGAGATGACCAGGGTAAAACCCGCCCTGAACCTCCCACAGCCCCCC
>LDKF01000794.1:0-22719 GCA_001026735.1 Rotylenchulus reniformis | reverse complement strand
GGGGGGGATTTATTTTTCAACCCCCCTCCAGAGGGGGGGTCTATTGCAGGGGGGGGGACTTAATACAGGAAATACGGTATTTTATTTTTCTACTAATCAGTAGTTATGCTTGCTGGAATTTGATAGTACAGTATATTGGACTTAATTGTCCTTCTGGGACTTATTTTTTGACCTTTGTACATTGGCACATTTTTGATAGGCCGTTGCAACTGCTCTCTGCCGGACCTCTACGTGCAACGAGTGCCGGTGCCCGGTCCGCCGATACCGATCGAAAAGCTGGTTCCCGTACCCGTGGTTGTGGTCAAGGAGGTGGAAGTGACCAAGCTGGTGAGTGCGGGTTTACTACTGTAAGGGTACTGTAGACTGCATCATGTACCATAAGTCCATAGTTCCATTTCTCATCCCATCAGGTACCGTTCGAGCCCACTCCGCCTGGATTTGCGGTATGATTTTCTCGCATCCAAGAAAACATGATTGGATGGATGATGCCATCATGGATCCCTACTATATTATTCCGGAAATGATCAATGATCAATTTTTAGCAATTGGTCATTGATCCGCTTTGAAACAATGATCATCTTTGTTTACAAAATCCTTTTTGGCTAAATGGCCATTTTGTCCATTTATCCAATTTGTATCAATGGTTCTTTTGGTCATAATTGGCCATTCTATACCTTTTAACATTTGGTCCACATTTGGCCAAATTTCGTCTGCTTTGGGCCATTTTGTCCATCTTTGGCCATTTTATCGATTTTGGCCATCCATCCGCTTTATCTCCTCCCCCGGTTAAGCCTCCGTTGGGCTGGAGTCCGGGCATGCCGATGCCGGAAGGGGCACACACGCGTCTGCTGCCGCCGCCTCCGCAACGCTCGTCCCCAGGACCATTTCGATACTGGTGGACTCGTCCTTGGCGTCGGCGCCCGAGCAGTCCGTCCACCGGGGGACCGACGCCGCCTCCTACTGCTTCTCCGCCTGGTACTTTAGTTTATTTTTGGGCCGATCTCCGCTTTTCTTTTTGGACCATTTCACCTTCATCTTTCCCCTAAGTTTTGTGGGCCATTCACACAGCATTCCCTCCCCGAGTTAGCAAATTTCATTATCCTCAACCCATTCCAATTTTCTTCATGGACCAACTCTGGGTTTTCCGGGTTCCGGTTTTGTATAGTCCCTACTATTTGCATGATCTGCTGATCACTGATCACTTTCCCTGATCCTCTGCATTTTCCACAGCAGGCAATCTGACCGGCCCTCTGAATGCAACTACTGCTCCCACTCCGCCCTTCTTCGACCTTTATACCGGGCCTCCTACGCTTGGCGAAAATCAACGGGGTTCTGAGTGGACAAATTTTTTAGATTTTCGAATTTTTTGCCATTTGAGAATGTCGTCTAAATGCCGTCGGCATCCCTGTGCTCCATGCCGAGTCGCAATATGGCCGAACCGGATCTTGGTGGGGTTGGATCCTGGAATTCATATTCAGAAACTCTGAAAATACAATTTTTAAGAGTCTTCCGATCATTTTCATAGTCCGATAATCAGGTTTTTTGGGTCCACTTTTACTATTTTCAAGAGGTTTCCTGCAAGTTGGCTCTATTTTTCCAAAAATTTCGGGGACTTGGCCTTGAATTACTTGGAGAAATTTTCCAAAAATTCTGATTATTGACCTCCACACAGGTTCCGTGACTCGATGCCCCAATCGGACCAATGGGCCAAGAAGCGATGGGTGACCGACGGATTTGCCGGGGTTTGTCTCTGCTCTGGATGGGTTTGCCCAACATGGCCATAGTTGTACGGAGGTGATAAGCTTTCACCCCGAAATTCTGATCCTTAGTCCTAATCTAAACCGTATCCGGAATTACACATCAGCGGAAAGCCACCCTTGATCCTCTGGGTACGGTACCGGAACCCAAATTTTTGGTCGAAATCTGTGCTAAAATGGCGGCTTTGTAAATGGTTTATCCGGTTCCGTACAAGCCAAAAATCACTTTTAAAAAAAGCTATACGATATCCTCCAATTTTTCAGCCTGTGCTCTACGAGTATGCAAATGAGCGAGAATTGATGAACAAGAAGCAGAACATCAAGTGAGAACACTGTTACATAGTAGTCCAACTCATATTCAAAATCCGAATCCTAAAGAAAATGAATTGATACATACATATGTATGTGTTATCTAACAGGGAAAAATGCGTGCCGAGTGAGTCTTCCATCCCAAAGTGCCAAAAAGTTGATTTTCGAAATCTACATGAATGGCCATATTTGGCACTTTTTGGAGAAAACACTCACTGAGCATCAGCATCGGGAAATGGCCAATTCGATTTTCGAACAATTTCGCCTAAATCCCTCCGAATGACCCTTTCCTGATCAATCTGGATTCGGATTGTTTGATCGGATTGTTTGATCCGATCATCAGGTACTACGTGGACTTCATGGCCTCCGGCACCGGCAGTTCCGTGCATAACGGCTCCTACTTCTACCACCGGCACGGCTCCAACTTCTTGGTCCGCTACGATCTGGACACCAACGAGCAAATCCAAAGCGCATCCCTGGGCCGCATCGCATCGGTGGACTGTGAGTGAGGGGATTTTGGAGCAAAATCCCTTTCCACCGGGGAACAAATTAGCCAAAAATTCGAAAATTTGGCATAGGTACAGTGGGAATCAGTATATTTCGGTGACCGAAATAAGCCAAAAAATCGAAAAATTCATTTTCCCGAAAAGCCAAAAATCGGAAAATTTTTGTCCTTTTTAAGTTTTGGCCTGGAAATTTCCGAGAATAATGGCCATATTTTTTGCATTTTCCCTGTCATACGATTTATTTGCATCCCCCCTGATCTTTGATTTGATTTTTCAGGTCCACGCAGATCCGACCAGACATTCATTGTACGTCCGACCAATCCACACTTGGGCCAATATAATTTGGACAAAATGGGCCAATCTTTTTGATCAAAAATAACTGAAAAATCATTAAAATTCAACGTGAAGAATCTTACTTGGGACATCTTTATATGGGTTGATAAGCTCTCGAACTTCATCTCTGTGCACTTACCTAAAGGCCAAAAACCTTCATGGCCACATTCCTTTTTGGGCCATTTTTGATGTTTTTACATTTTTGGCCAAAAAAATGGCCCAAAATTTTGATGGCGTAGGAATGCAACGAAACGGAGCGCCACCAATGGTTGTACAACCGGACACACAACTACGTGGACTTTGCATTTGACGAGAATGGCGCCTGGGTTGTGTACATGCGCCCCGAATCCGCCCAACTGGTGGTCAGCAAAATCGACGAGGTCGGACCCAGAAATTTATACAATTTTCCCAATTTTTAGGAAAATTTAGGCAATTTTGACCCATTTTTTCTCATAATTTTGCCCAATTGTTCATAGAAAAATTATTTGAATTTCACCAAAAAATCATCGAATTTGGCATGTTTTAAACAAGGTCCAAAAAGAGAAAATATGCCCAAAAATTTGATAAAATTTAAATAACTTCAAATCCTTAATTTTTTTCGGTAATTTTATATTTTATTTTTTTAACAGGATTTCTTCGTTGTTCGCACCTGGGAGCTAGATGTGAATGGAACGGTTAGTATTTGATTTCTCGAATAAAAAAAATTTATTTTTGCATCCACAGGACCTTGCCGACACCTTTGTGATGTGCGGTGTGATCTACGGGCTGGAGAGTTCCACCGACCGGGACACCTACATCTCATATGCCTATGATCTGTATCGAAATGAAAGTTGGCCAAAATTGCCAAAAAAATAATAATTTTCCAATTTTCCCCAAAAGGTATTTTCATCGATGTGCCCTGGTACAACCCATACCAAGGACTCACCCAACTCAGTTATAACCCTGTGGATGGGCGCCTGTACTTTTTCGACAACGGCAAATTGCTGAGTGTGAATGTACGCATGGAACCCGAATACTATGATGAACAGGAGGAACTATTGATGAGTTCTGGATAGAAAAAGGAAAAATGTAATCGCAGTAACTACCTCATCGGATAAAAAAGACCTGTGAATTACTTAAAGCAAAAAATTTCGAAATATGATTTTGATTAATTTTAGATTTTCTCTATCATATCAAGAATAAAATATGATCAAAAACCTAAATTTTCCCAATCCTTTTTATTCGGATTTTGCTACCCATAATATAATAAACATCAGAGCCGTTAAATTTCTCGGAGCACAAAAATTTTGGAGGGGGCACAAACGAATTTTTTTTAAATAAGTGCATTCTTCTTGATAATTTTTTGAGTTTGGGGGTTGGGATCATGTTCCCCCTTTGCCCCCCCCCCAAGCCCCTGACGTCGGGCTTGATAAACAGGATAATATTATTAAGCTGGATTTTCTTCATCAACAATTGTTTAGTCGGTGATAAAACAATAAATTCAACAAAATAATAATCAAAAACACCTCCATCACCGATCACCACATTTACCATACTTCTGGGAACTCAAGTGCTCTTGCCCTTCTTTTCCGACTTGGCCACGGTGCCCTCGCGGAAGCCGTTGCGGAAACGGCGATGGACCAATTTCAGATGACGCATTCGGCCAGTTCCGGTGGTGCGGCGACGGATGGACTTCACGGACCTGACAAAAATTAGCTATTTTCCCATTACTCCAAAATTTTAAGATTCTAAAGAGAAAATTGCCAAAAAAAATTTTTGAAAATTCATCCAATCGAAATTCCGGAGATAAAAATTGCAATTAAAAGGCATTTTGTTTACCATTGATACGTGCGCTTTCGCTTGGCCGGATACCCACAGGAGGCACAAGTATGCTTTTGGATGTGGTAGGAGGAGCGACCGCACCGTCGACAGAGCGTGTGGGTCTTGTTGTGGCGCTTACCAAATGACGATGTTCCCTTGGTCATTGTGCTATTGTTGTTGTTGAAAAACGATTAAATCTAAATTTGAAGAAAAAATGGATTAAATTTACAAAAGAAGAAGATATTTCGATATAAATGTAAGAATATATGACATCCAGAAAGTAATGCGAAAAAAATAACAAGTTTTTAGCACAATTCTGCTAAAACACGCCAACAAAGGACAAATGTGTACGTTAACAAAATGTCTTAATAATAGCAACAACAATAATAAATCATCTTTCTCCGCCCAATGTTCCCTGATCCAAAAATGTTCTCATCAATCCATCTTCCCCCGATGCGCATCATCTACCAGCCGGCCCCTCCGCTTCCCCACTCTTCTTGCTTCGGCTGTTCCTGCTGTTGCGGAGCCGGCGGTTGCTGCTGCTGTTGCTGCGGAGGCGGTGCCATCACTGGCGGCGGCGGTGCTACTTGTTCCGCCGGCGCAGCGGTCCAGTCCGAAGCGGCAGCCCAGTCCGAGATGTGCGGCACGTCGAAGTCCAACTTGACAGGCTCAACCTGTTAAACGAGAAATGCATTATAATAAAGGAAAAAAGGATAAAAAAGAGAATATCCCTATTTTGTGTCAAGAAATGATCATCCAGCTTGCATAAATCTTATTTTCTACTAGTTTTGATGGATTTGTTTCAGATTTAACATGTTAAATTTTCGATAATCGGCAGTAGTATAGCCAAAAAACCCAAGTTCCAGATATCAAAAAAGTATAAAACTGTCGATATTTACCGAGTTTTTAAGTTTCAGCCTAACCAAAGTTTATAAAAGAGTTCAAATTCAAACACGAACTGAAGTTCGTCATGAACTTCCACGAGGTCGTTGTTTGTCTTCTGGGGTGTACACTGACAAGGAAAAAGATGTGAAGTTTCACGGTTTTAGCTCGTGACTTCTTGTTCGAGTATCCTTTTAGTTTAGGTCCATAGTTGTGGCTTGGTTTTTTGAAAATTTCGAATTCTTGTTTATAAGTTTAGCACAGACCTGACCACCCATTTCCGGTGCAGCTCCCTCCACGCCATAGGTTGCCCAAGCGGACTCCTTAGGGGCCTCTGTCTCGGCCTCAGCCGTCTCCTTCTCCTGCTCTTGAGGATCGCGGTAGAAGTACAGATCGGGCATGATGACCTTTTCATCGACGACGAAACCAGTGGTGCGTGAGATTTTCCCACGCAGCAACAACACCTCGCGAGCCAGCAGCCACCACATGAGACCAATCGCGTGATTGTTCTGAAAAAGAAATTTTTGCATGTAAAATTAATATATAAAATATAGAGAAATAAATTTTCTGTTGAACAAGTTATATCTATAACAAACTAATTTTTGATTTTTGATAAATATGGAACAAGTTTTTATATTTTATAATGAAATTTTATAAGAATAAAAATTTGTTTGGATTAAAAAGAAAAAATAATTTTGTTAGACATGCTTTTAATCAGAGGCCCGCAGAGGTTTGTTAGAAATGCTTTTAGTCAGAGGCCCTTTGGTTGGTGCTTTTAATCGGTCCCGCATGCGGGTTTTTGTGAGTCCGATGTTGCGAGCCCGACCCGCATTGTTTGGCCGATCTCTACTTTTAAGTAAATAAAATTTTAGTTTAGAAAATAAAAACCTTTAGATTGCACGGGATTGCAATGTCGATGAACTTGAGCGGTGAGTCGGTGTTCGCGAATGCAATCACCGGAGTGTTCACGTAGGAAGCCTCATTGACCGCCTGGTGGTCAAGCTGTGGGTTGGACACAATGAGCAGGCGCGGCTCCTTGAAGTTCTTTTGGATTTGGTTGGTCAGCGAGCCGGGAGTGAAACGCCCGACAATCGGAGTTGCACCAATGTGCACGGCAAACTAAAAANCTGCATCTCGATATTTGTTTTTTATGATTTTTTCAAACTTTCGACCGATATTTTATAATTTACAATTTGTTTTAAATTTATTTTTTAATCAAAACCTTCAGGACAGCGCGTTGCGCGAATTGCGATGCAGAGACGACGACAACATCGGCCGGGTTTTCGATGGCCGCAATTGCACGAGCAGCCAAAAGCAACTTCTCCCAGGTTTTGCGGATGTTGATGATATGGATACCTATGGAAAAATAAATTAATTTAGAAGTAAAAAATAATGATTAAACCATCGTTGCGACGTTTCCACAAATAATTTTCCATTTGAAAGTCCATTTTCTTCGCACCAATGTGCGATTCGCACACAATCATCTTCATCGCATCGTCTTCAGTAAGCGCAAATGCTTCGACACTTCCGGACATTTTTATTGCAAATCCTATTATTAATTTAAAATCTAAAGAATTTTTTGGTTTAATTTAATCTCATCACTTCAAAACATTGACACTAAAATATCGAATCAATAATATTAATAAAATACATAATTACGAAATGAATAAATTACTAAAAATCCAAAAGTAGACAACAATATTGAATATTACAATAGAATTCAAAATTTAAGTGGCATTTAGGCTGTTTTTTTTGTATGGTATTTATCGAATTGTTTTAAAAATATTTTTTTACATTTATACTAGTACATAGTACAACATACTGATCTATTATTTTTTTTACCCAAAAGTTAGCGGACGTGCACCATACCAATGAACACACATTTTCTTTTTTCATTTCATGGGCACTCTTTTCGTTTTCTTCAAAACTTTTTCATGAGCATTCTCTCGTTTCAACGAACACTTTTTTTTCGTTTCAAATAAAAAATCCATTCCCAACTTTTGGGTAAAAAAATAATGGATCAGTAGTCGGATAGAGCAATATAATGATAATGATGGATTATAAATTTATAAATACTTAAAATTGGATATTAAAAAAACTTTCTTGTTTGTTGATCGTATAATATTTACATACGATATGAATGAATAATTTAAGGTTAAGGGTAATTTATTTATTAAGCCCATCCGAATTAGCCCAATCTAAAAAAAGTTATGGCCAAAACAATCACTCGTATCGGCCAATTTACAAAAAGTGCTCGCACGGATGATTATTTTGACCGTAACTTTTTTTAGACTGGGCCAATTCGGAGGGTTGGGGTCATTTCGGCGCGGGCCGTTTCGGCGCCGATTGTTATAACTCGGTTCAAACGTAACCTAGAAAAACGAGTTTGGTGTCAAAAAATTGAAAAAAAAATTAGCTAAAATTAGAATATAAGCTCATCCGATTTGGCCCACTGTAAAAAAAGTTATGGCCAAAATACTCATTTTTTCCAAAATTGGCCGATATGAGTGCTTGTTTTGGCCATAACTTTTTGAGCAATGGGCCAATTCGAATGGGCTTAGACTTATTTTGTAGCAGACATTCAGGGCTCTCTTTTGATACCAAACCCGTTTCACTAGGTTACGTTTGGGCCGAGTTATAACAATCGGCGCCGAAATGGCCCCGCGCCGAAATGGCCCGTTTCGAATTCGGATGGATTTAGGCTCATTCTGTAGCACAGCGCACTCATTTCGGTCATCCATGCAACCTCTATTCTTTTACCCCTTATTAGTTTCTTGGCAACTTTTTCCGTAAAAATGGAAGGATGGATAAAAATTATTTTTATATTGAACATAAAACATAGTTCTTTCTTTTTTATGCATTAAAAGCTAGAAAAACCCTCTCCATGGAAAAATATTATTTATTCATTTAAATTAGGAATTTTGTCAAGGTTGCACTCTGATCCGCCGTGCTGTAGCTAATAATTTGCTCTATTTTTTCACACCAAGTTCGTTTCTCTAGGTTTGGTTTAAACCAAGTTATAACCCAAACTGTACTTTTCGTTTCAAAGTTCACGCTCGAGCGCAAAAATGGATTTAAATCGGCCTCGCTCTGGCGGCCGCAGTATATTTATTACATATTTGTATTTTTGTAGCTCTGTAATAATTTCTATTTTCACTATTAATAAGATCAGAAAAAATCCTTTAGGTTGAAGCTGCTTTGTTAAAAATGAGGACCTTTGGAATTCGTGGTTTTCTTACTTTTTCTTACCATAATCCTCTCACCATTACATTAAAGGACTTTGAATTGGAATTGAAGCTAGCAAAAATTTTGTATCGATTTTATAATGGCATTGTGTTTTTTGGAGGGAATTTAAACAAATTTACTAAATGCCATTTAAAAATTACACCACAGACACGAAAAACTTTGAAATTTAGCTGTGAATTTCGAATTAGGATTCAAAAAAAATCCAAATTTACAATTCCGCCATGCACGAGTCAGCCTACATCGCTGGCAATGGGAACGGGAACAAGTTGAACAGGCGAATCGAAATGATCGAAGACCTGCTGAAGACGGCGGACAGTGACGGCACTTCCGCACGAACAAATTCCCTGCGTCAAGCATTGGGCCGGAACAAAAGTGATATGGCCGACGACACGGTCAAGTCATTGGACGTTCTCAGACAGGTCAGGCCCAAGCACTTTGATCAATTACTGAATATTTTATTTAGGTATTCCAAAACGACATCAATNGGGGGGGGGGAATTCCCCCCTGAACTTTTCAAAACCCAAAAAATGAAAAGGGTCCCCCTGTTAAAAAATTTTTTTCGAAAAAATTTTTTCACCAAAGGTAAAAAAAATTGGTCAATTTCCTTAAGAAAAGTTGATAAAACTTTAAAAAAAATTTCCCCGGCGGCCCCTATCGGACCCCCTCCCCCATTCCCCCACCTGAAATTTTTTAAACTCTATATTATTTGATTATTGGGGTTTTTTATTTTTAGCAAGTGATTGATCGCCATTTGCGGACAACTTTCACACCCGCCTTTGAGAATTTGCGCCGAAATGGACATGTAAGCTTAGAAAAATAAAGAATCGAAATTGCCTTACCGGTACATAAGTGATGAAATCGAATTCGAATCGCCCACGATTTCAGCATTTCAGTACCAGTTTTGAAAAACAAATCAGTTTTTCATTCAATCTTTAACTTTATTTCTGGTCATTGCCAAAGTTGAATAAAATTTGATTTATTGAACGAAAATTTTTTTCCACTTCTATGAAAAATGAAAACGAGAATGACCTTTCTATTCTATCTTGAACTTCGATTCTATCAAATTTCTCTTAAAAAAACATTAACCAATTTATATATTACGAATTAATTTTGAGATTTTAAGGAAGTGACCGAGTCGGACATCTCCAAGCTGTGTATCGCTATTTTGGATGGAGCAAAATCAAATTTTTTGCCGCAACCAAATGAAGAAGATGGTCCAGAAACAAAGCGTCGCAAATGCATTCCGTCTTTCACCGCATTGCTTAAGCCGCTGAACACAACAATTCAACAACAACAGCAACACATCTCCGAATATCATGTAAAAATATCTCCAAATTTTAAATTTAAAAATTAAAACCCAAAATTTGATTTTCTTGACTCGCTTAAAATTTTAAGAATGAGCAAGCACTAAAACTCTATGATAGTGACGGGAATGAGAGTGATGCAGTGAGTTTGGCCAGCTACAATTCATCCGTATTGAACATTCCGACAGGTATTTATTTATACAGGACCCAGGCCCGTAACGGGGGGGGGGCAATTGCACCNCCCCCCCCCCCCCTCCCGAAATGCTAAGTCGAAAATATTTTTAAGGGTCTCCCCAGTTGATTTCATCAAAATTTCAAAGATTTTCCGGAACTTCTTAAAATATTAAAATTACTTCATAAAGTGCAAAAAAAGACCAGTTTTCTTAAGAAAATGGTCTAAAAATGCGGAATTTCTTCGGTAGCCTTATCGGGCGCCGATTTTTTTTTTGCTCGTCACGACCTCCCCCGAACTTATTGCTCAAGTCCATTTTTCATAAAAATGCTATGCAGCGGATGGACGGCAACAATTTAAACGGCGCGGACGACCTAAGAAAGCAGATATGATGGACACCGGGCGAAGCGGGACCCCGGTTATGAACGGACGCCAACCGATTAGCGCAGCTGAGGCCATGAAGGTCAGGGATTAAAAACTCGAAAGTTAAAAAATATTTTCCACCAATTTCTTTATTTTTAAAAAATAATGAGCAATTTAAGTGGAATCCGATTCGCTTCAACCTGGAAACTCGTTTTGTCCTCGCCTCCAAAGTTAATCGTCTGCTCGGATTCAGCAGCCGTGGGGGTTTGTAAAATGGAGACAAAAAAGTTAAAAATAATAATTTTTTGCATTTTCTCCCCAGGTGGTCATCTCTTCAACTCGCATGCCCGCGTGTTTCGTTACGTGGTGGATGATGAGGATCGGGTTTGGCTATTTCAACGAGGAATGACTAAACGCGCGACAAGTGGGGGTGGCAAGTTGTTCTTGATGGCGCTGGAGGACGCATTCGAGATTGCAGAGCTGGAGGGCATTGAGTGAGTTCAGGGAATAAAAATTTTAATTTAAAAACCAAGTGCACCGCCAAGAAAAATTTCGAGTGGGGTTCAGTGGTCGCCGATGAGCAAAAATGACCTTCGGCCCTTCAGAAAATTTTGCGATATTGTTTTTTCAGAAGAAAAATTGGCGATTTTTTACTTGTGAATTCGCGAAAATTTTTTTTTGAGCTTTTGGGCTCTTCGAGACTTTGGTATTGGAATGTGAAAACCAATAAAATTTAATTAATTTCTAAATAATCACGTTGTATTTTTTAATTCTCTTAAAATTTATAAATTTTTAATTTTCCATTTTTTGTAGCCCCCAAATGCGCTCCGAATTGCAACGCTATGCTTTCCCGGCACCTGAACGGATGTTGCTAAAGATCAAGGCTCAAATGGTGGGTCCTTATGAGCAGCTTCTTGCACGGGTTTTGCCCAGTGGAGGCGCACCATCATCGGCAGAAAATGGTCATCCAATGCAACAACAACAGCCCAACTTCTTACCAGCTTTTCAACTTTGATGAAAAAATGAACTTAAAACGATTTTCATTATACTAATATTTGAGAATGAGGCGGTCGAAAAATTAATCCGGTTAATTGTCATTACTATGCAAATCGAATTCCAAAAAATTTTCTTATCCAATTCATAACAGTGTTCCCCTTTATTTTCATCTAAACTTGATTTTGTACATAATTTTGAATGAATTTTAGATTAGAGGATTAGATTAATAAACCTAATATGCCCAGTAAATTCTATTTCTAGTAGAAAATTTCCTAAATACTCATCTTTTTTGCATAAACACAATAAAAAATGACCTTTTGAAATTCGGTGGATGACGCCAATTGAATTTTTTTAAATAATTTTTATTGAAATGAACATATAATACAAAAGTTGGAAAATGAAGGAAGGAGGAATGATTTCTGCAGGCAAAAATATTTTACAGACAAATTCAGGATGTTCTCGTCCGGGTGACCAAAATGTCCAATGTGGGGTCTTTCTTCAGGTATTTGACAGCCCGATCATGAGTGATCATTGTCTTTAAAAGAATTTGATTTAGAAAAAATAATAATTTTTACGCATAAACTCACATAGTCAACCCCGTTCACTTGCAGAATTTTATCATGGATTTTCAGCCCAGCCACCTCAGCGGCAGAACTAAGAAGTTCAAATATAAAAAATTCCATATCCTGGCAAAAGATTCTTACTCTTTTTCCACACTGGTCACATAGATACCCTAAAACGCGTTAAATAAAGAATAAATTCATTTAAAATGTGCGAAAAAATTATCGAAAATTCGTTTTCTAAAAAATAATCCATAAAAATGAAAGGAAAAATGTAGATTTATTAACGCATAAATCAATTTCGATGTCAAAATTTGTCCGAATATGACTAAAATAAAAAGGATTCTGCTCATTATTAATTACCGAATCCTTGTAGACGGACTTTTTGAAGTCGTGGTCAATGCCTCCTCCGATGCTCATGCCAAGACGCCACATCGGGTTCCCGAGATGGTCCACGCCATCCTGCTTCTTGTGGACCTTTAAAAAAAATTAAAAATAATAAATATAAAATAAAAATGGCAAAAATATGGCCATTATGACCAAGCTACAAAACAAAAATTTTGACGATTTTTACCCTAAAAATGCGTAGAAACGTGTCATAGCATATCAAATCGGCCCTTTCCTAACTAAAAAATGTCCCAAATTGTACCTTTATTGCCGTACACACACATTCTAGCGGGGCACCTGCTCGGTGAGCGAATTCATTCATCATCATTCTTAATTCCACCAGCAAAAAATGTTAAATAAAGAATGGGGGCTGATGCTGAATTTATCTAATGCATATTAAATCTTGTTCCAAAAAATCATTTGGCTTTTGTAAACCTTTTCCAGGCTTTCATAGGCGCTCCGAAAGTGGAAAAAAAAATTCAAAATGGGCCATTAGGACCAAAATCACATACATTTTCGAGGACATCTTGCTAATTATTCACTAATTTATTAATAAATTATTATCATTTTGTGGATACAAAAGGCTTTCAATTGGGGTTGAAATGGTTTGGGTAAGTAAGTATGGAAGCCAAATCACAGTTTGAAGGGAAAGGTTATAAATAAATTATTGATTATGTAGCTGAAATTATGTATTGTATGGGATAATTTGGGATTTGTTCATCGAATAATAATTTTATTCTTCTTTCTCTGACTCTGGAGTATTAGTATTGGCGGTGAAGAAAGTGTCGGCACTCGCCGCCGATTCCGTTCTTCCTATCTCTTCTGCAATCTCTGCGCCAAGCGGATCGTTATGCTGATTGATCTGCTGAGGGTATTATTCTGTCTTAATTTCTGATGGAAGCTATTTTACTGTGTTTTACACTGATTAGAAAAAATGCAATAAAAATTAAAGTTCAAACAGTACAATGGTACTGTATAGTAGTTGTCAGAGTAATACAGTAATATTGCATACTTTCTCAAAACAGTGTAAGAGCGACACTAGTTTTCCAGTGTTTTTTATTACTGATATGAGTACTGTAAACTGATACTTCTCGACTGTACTGTATATTAATACTGGTTTTTTTCAAAATTTTGAATTCTAATAAATTTCCAAATATAGAGGATGAGGTCATCCGGGTAAAATGAAAGAATTGGCTTACAACCTCTTCTTTGTATTGTATGGATCTTTATAAAAATTCCCGGTTTTTTTTCAAATGCAAAACTTTGTAAATTTGATTTCCGACCCCTTTTCATATGTTTAAAATAGTTTTTTTTTTCAATTAGACCCACCTCTTCCTGCTTCTCCTCCTCCTCATTCTTTTCTCGATTCGCTTNTTTTCAAAATTTTGAATTCTAATAAATTTCCAAATATAGAGGATGAGGTCATCCGGGTAAAATGAAAGAATTGGCTTACAACCTCTTCTTTGTATTGTATGGATCTTTATAAAAATTCCCGGTTTTTTTTCAAATGCAAAACTTTGTAAATTTGATTTCCGACCCCTTTTCATATGTTTAAAATAGTTTTTTTTTTTCAATTAGACCCACCTCTTCCTGCTCCTCCTCCTCCTCATTCTTTTCTCGATTCGCTTTCCTTTCTTCAATTTCTCTCCCTTTCTCTTCTTTAGCGGTTCGTAGTCCCTTTAGTCGTTCAATAACCAACGATGATGTGTCCTCCAACTTGGCCGTATCTTGTTTCTTATTTGTCTGTTCTTTGTTGATTTTTTTCTCTTCTGTCTCTTCTTTTTGGCTTTCCTCCGCCAAATTGGCTTGTGAAGCCATCGATGTTGGAGTACACCGTATCCCTACTGCTTCCAACACTTGGGTCAACTTCTTTGCGTAGTCAAGATGGCCTTTCACCTGAAAATTTTTTAACATTTCATAATTAATAAAATATCTCATTCTCATACGGAAAAAGTTTTTAATTTTCATTTTCTTTTTTATTTATTTTTACCCCGAAAACAGATCTTTCCCTCCCCCGCGCTAGAAAAATGATTATAACTTTTTTCAGATATTCAGATAAAACCTAGACAAGTGAATTTGGTGTCAAAAGATGGCTTTAAATGTCTGCTACAAACTTGCAAGAACAACTATCCGATTTGGCCAAGTAGAAAAAAGTTGTGGCCAAGTTAAGCAATAAAATCGTGGGTTTGGCCAAAGATCTGGGCATAACTGAAATCAGTACGGGTTAAAAATAAAATTAACTATTCTTGGTATGAGATTCCATTTCCACAATGGCATCTCAAATATGATAAAGCACAGTAAGTAGAGTGAAATATTGTACAAAGGAGTACTAAGACGAAGAATTCTTATTCTCCATCTAAAGAATCAGCTTACAATGTGGGACAAGTTGAAATTGACGATTTTGCGCTCTCGCCGATTGTCAACAGGCCCTGTGCCGGCAATGATGAATTGGACACTCATTGTACGGTAGAGGAACCGGAGCAACCAATCCGTTTTACAGTATCCATTGATCACACGACCACCGACGACCTTCAAATGGAAAAATGATAAAAATGAAAAAAATACCCACAGAACAAAGTTGGTGCCATTGGGATGGAGAGGCGGAAACCGGTGCGCCCAAAAGAACCACATCATCTATGATGCCTAAATGTATTTGAATGTTTGATGATGCTTAAAATTAAAAATATTTTTCTGCGATATTCCGTATAGATTTAAAAAAAACAAAGGAAAACCGAAAGAGTTGAAACGAAAGAATTTCGTATTTTTAGAATCCTTTCTAGAATTTGCAATTTACCATGAAATAATTACTGTAAATTATGTCTAGTTTTAGAAAAACTAATCACATGATTAATACGATCTGGGCCAATGGAAATGGATTAGGCTATTTAAAAAAAAGAAATATTAGTAAAAAGAATACGTGCTTTTTTGGCTTTTTTTAGCAGTCATAATATTATATAGAAAAAACTATTAAAAAACGAAAAAAATGGAATTAGATGATAAGAAATCACCTAGGGAATCCGGCCCACGCTTGCTCATTTCTAAAAGACCTAAAACTCGAATTTTAAAGCATTAAATTCCCGGTGGCTATCACAATGGTAAATCACTCGTGCTCCCAGCGAAAAGCCAACCAGCGTGATCGGTCTGCGCCCATGGGACCGGGCCAGCAATACTTCGGCCAGTTGCTCGCCGACCTGACTGGCTCGGCGAGTGCAAATATTCCACGGGTTGTCGATGACGCAGGAAGAACCGAGAAGGACCTGTTTTTGGATAAAGAAAAATGGATTAAATTAAATAAAGTTTTTATAAATAAATTAAATATTTTAAATAAATTTTTCGGAAACCAAAGGCCATGCGATGGCGGACACAAGGGTCGCCAGCATTGTTTCCATCAAGGAACGCTGAATGGCATAAGAAACCACAAATGAGACAAAGTAGTCGATGCTCTTGCCTAATTCCTCGAGATACTGAAAAATGCGGAGATGCATTGTACAAAAAAAGATAAAATAATTATATTTTTTAAAGCAAAAATTGTGTCAGTAATTCAGTGGCGGACCATGACTCACATCAATTCTCTTTACCGGTTATTACTTATTTGTATGATTTTTGGGTCAATTTTTCAATTTTTAATAGTCCAAAATTCAAATACCTAAATAAATAAATTTAGTCAAGGTTTAACGCACTTTGCTCTCCCATCGCAGAGTGTACTGCTCCTTGCTAAGCCAGAGATGACGCCAATGGCGGCGAAAGGCACGTTCCTCCCGGTCCTCAATCCAGCCCGAAACACAAAGCACACAATGAAGACCCTGAATTTTATCAGGATTAAAATTTTTAAAATATTTTTGGACCTGATGTCCATCGGTTTCCGTGAGCTGTTCAATCTCAAATTCCTCAATTTCGCCCACTCGCTTTTGCATCCGATAACCGGTCAGACCAGCCCCAGCGGCACCGAACAATGATCCAAAAATTGCGGCCGAAGCGGCGCCGGTGGGCAATAGAATGGCGCTGGCTGTGAGAGCCGAGACACTGGACACGATCAGAGGAGCCGCGAGACCACCCGTAACGCCTAAAAAAATAATACAATAAATTGGGGCATTTAAGAAATTCAAGAGTATTGGATAGTACTCGGATTAGATCCAAAAAAGGATTTTTCCGAAAAAGGTTCGTAACCGAAAAATCGAGGGGTGGGGAATTGGTAAAATTAAAAAAAATTCGATTTATTCTTTATAATTATTCCCTGACCCCCCGAATTCTAATTTTTTCGATTTCGGGATTTGAGAGGGGCGATTCCTCCCATTATCTCTGGTCTCGGCATTGCGCAAAGGAATGTAATCACCGATTAAAACTCCTCCAACTCCGGTAGCAGCTCCAATCATTGCATATCGCTTGAACTTTTTCATTCGATTCTTTTGTTCTCGCTTTTTCTGGCTTTCGCTAAATCAAAAACTTTATATAAAAAACAAAAATTATTTGATATTTAATAAAATCTTACACAGATTCCCTGTACTCGTCTACAAGGCGGTCACCAAGTGAGTTTTCCAACTTAAAATAAAATGAAAATTTTAAACAAATTCTTTGTCTAACCAACCTCTTCAAAGCATTCCCATGGCACACCTAACAGGGCTGAAATGTGCCTGAGAAGGACGCGAAAACGGCTGTCATAGTCACCGTCGACCAGAGTGGTGAGCAAAAAAGAGCCAATGAGGGGCACAAGTCCATGCTGTTGCAGATACGGGTCCAATTTGATGGCTGAATTGAAATAATTAGCAAAGAATAAAATTTGNTTCAAAGCATTCCCATGGCACACCTAACAGGGCTGAAATGTGCCTGAGAAGGACGCGAAAACGGCTGTCATAGTCACCGTCGACCAGAGTGGTGAGCAAAAAAGAGCCAATGAGGGGCACAAGTCCATGCTGTTGCAGATACGGGTCCAATTTGATGGCTGAATTGAAATAATTAGCAAAGAATAAAATTTGATGTTAAAATATTGTTCAAATTCAAAATAATAAAAAATAATTCAAGACATGAAAAGATCGGGATTGTTTTTTTAACCAAATTATGCTTTTATGTTGGAATAGCTGATGAGCTTCATTTTCAAGTCGTGCATGCATGCAAAAAGCCTGTGATTTTGATGGGTTAAGAATTTTTTGACGCTTTTAACATGTCTGTCTGATTCAATGAATTTATTTCGAATGAATTTTTTAGTTTAAAATTTCGAAAATATTTTTTTGCTACCAGTGATCAATGCACCGAGGTCATCATTGATTGGTTGATCCTCCTGAAATTATTCAGCGTAATCTTTGATCAGTTTATCTTGCCACCACCTCCATGTGTAACCTCAACGAATCTTGCGTTTTCGGTGGCAATTCACCCCATTTGAGCAATTTGTCGAGTGATTGAAGACAAAATTTTCTGAAATTTTATCGTATTTTCCCAGGCCCTAATGATCTATCTAGTATTACATCGATTCAGGATCTTCGCTTTTATAGAAATCGAGCCTGAGAAGTGTGATCACCAAATCGGAGAAGGCGAAGCGCGTGCTCGCACTAAGTTGGTCAGCTTTCAGTGCGATAAGCTCATTTTTGCGTTCGATATGGTGCAAAAGACCTCGTGATGAGGAGGGGGAATCCGCTGAAACGGGGAATTATTTAGTAGGAATTTATGGCCGTTAAAAAGAATTTTTAATTCGGGAATTACTTCAAGGGGCGAATCTAGCATTTGGGCTTGAGCCAGGGCTGTGCACGGGCCTGCTCCAGGCCGACCCGGCCCGGACCTCAATAAAAAAAAGCCCGGCCCGGCCCGTCGACTACCAGGCCCGGCCCGGTTAGGCCCGGAAAAAATTTTTACCCAAATTTTTACAAAAAAAATTTGGCAGAATTTTTTAACATTTTTAAAAATCATTTTTTTTATCATAAAAGCATAAAAATAGCAAGAAGTACGAATTCGAATAATATATTTTGTCCATTCTAACTTCATTGAATTTTAATTTTATAAATTTTCATGTGCTAATATAGAGAGGTAATGTTTTCCCCCCAATTTTGCCAATAAAACTTCCCACTAAAACGCTTGGTATATTTGACTTTCTACATAAAAAAAAATCATCTCCAAAATTTCCGATGATTTGAAACAATTTTCAAGTTTTTTGATTAAAATTTTAAATATGTTTTAATAAATTTGATTAAATTTTAAAAATAATTTATTAATAATAATAAAAAATTTAAAATATTTTTCAAAATTTCATTTCATTTTTTATTAAAAATTTCAATATTTTTGGGTTGTGGTCAGAAAAATTTCCCCCTACCGGGCCTATCCGGGCTGGCCCGGACGAAATCAGGCCCGGCCCGTGCACACCCCTGGCTTGAGCGAGGATTCTGTATATCCTGATTTTAATATTTTTTAAATTTGTAAAATCTGATTTTTTAAAATCTTGGATGCCGATGGTACATATCGACATGGGTCGCCGGAGACAACTTGAGATTCTATAGGTCCCTTTTCTTAAGAAATTTGATCAATAGTGCATCAAGGCAAATGTCTTTTTTCTGCTGACTCATAATAGCCTAAAAACCAAACAAAACACATTTTTAGCTTTATTAGAACCTTCTAGCTTGCATTTTATATGCCTTTTTGGCCTATTTGGGATTTTTTATGCTTTTTTGAACCATTTTTCGTGCCTTTTTGATTTTTTGGAGCAAATTTTAAAATTTTTTAATGCTTTTTTGAAAAAATTATCTCATAATGATATATAAAAAAAATAAAATTTTGAACCAAAAATAATTCACCTTAAGCAAAAAATGATCAATTTTCTTAAGAAGAATAATCTAATTTTTAAAAATTTATTTTTCAAAGTATAAAATTTTGAATTTTTAGATGCCATTTTTTTGCTTTTTTATGCCTTTTTGCCGTTTATGTGCCTTTTTCGCCATTTTGGATGCCTTTATGGCGATTTTTTGTGCCTTTTTTAGATGCTCTATTGATCAATATTTATTCCGACTTCACGTTCCGTTCTGATTTCCGGGCTTGGGGGAATCCCAGCTTTCAACATTTGGAAGTTAAACCAGGGATCGGATCTCAAAATTTTCAAAATCAGAACATTTAGTTTAAAAAATCAGATTTCATGGTCAAAAATCAGAACATTTTGCAAAAAGCTTTTAAATCGATTGTAAATCAATTTGTTCATGTAATACTATTTCAAATATCGTATTTCTCACCATCAATGATCAATTTCAACAATTTGGGAGAAGAAATTAGTAAATCATACATCTAAAGGTGAAAGGGGGGTCGGAGCAAAAAAAACAAACATTTTTCATAGGAAATTGAATGTTTTTGTCTTTGTGGTTTCGGCTTCCGGAGAAAATAAGAATCGCCGGAAAAAATTTACAAATTTTGAACCATTCTTAAGAAATATTTTTGCGCAGCGCCGGCCGTCCCTACAGGGGCCGCCGGAGAAATTTTTGAAAATTTAATTCAGTTTTTTAAAGACAATTGGTCATTTTTAAGTTATTTTTTAGAAAAAAATACTGTTTGGGGTGCCGGCGGTCCCAACAGGGGCCGCCGGAGAAAATTTTGAAAATTTAGTTCACTTTTCTTAGGAAAATTGGTCATTTTTAATGGAATTTCAATAAAGACAAAATAAGGTCGAAGGTCGAAAATCAGAACAAATCTGACAAATCAGAACATTTTTATTTTGTCAGATTCGGACCCTCCAAATCAGAACATTTCTGATAAATCAGAACATATCCGATCCCTGAGTTAAACTATACTAATTACCGTAAAAAATAAAATTTTCATTAATACCAAATTTATTTGGTTCGACCAAACTACACACAAAAATATTCGTTTTAAAAACATTTCAAAAGTCCCACTTACGCAATGAACCCGTCGAACACGGCACTGGCAATCGTTGGCGCGGAAAAAATTCAGATACTGAACGCGTAATGCCTTGTCGTTCGGGATTATCTTGTGCCAGAGATTCACTGGAATCATTCATCCCGTGTCCTGCCTATTTCCTAAGAAATTAAAAGTCAACATTTATATGGCTATTATTTTTAAAAATGTTTTTTTACATAGGATGGAAAAGAAAAAATGAAACGGCGTTTTTTTGGATGGGATGCATTTACAAATGTTAATCTACGGTAAAAATGGTTTTTCCACCCTGAGTCCGTTTTACAAAAACAAGAGAGTTTTCCCCGGGAAACCTCCCCGGTAAATCTACCCGGGAAACCTCCCTTGATTTCGAGGGAGAAATGTGTTTTACAAAAACTTCCCCTGAAATCAAGAGAATTCCCTCGATTTCGGTATAGATTTCCCTTGTTTTAGTGGTTTAGTGGTGATGCCGAATGTCAATGGAAAATGGTCACGAGTTCGATTCCAATGTGCTAAAAAATATAAGTTTAGTGTCTTTCAATGTCAGAAACCAAAGTTGAGTTTGGATAGAAAATCGAATCTTTTTTAAGTTGGAGAAAAATTTGCAAAAGACTTATCATATAAGATCTAGGAACTTTAAATATCTAGAAAAAAATGATTTTAAAAGCATGAGACCTTTAAAAAATTAATAAAAGCAGTTCTCTTTTGATCAAGGGGGACACGATTTCGCACATGAATCTGGGTATTTTTTAGTCCTTTTTAGATATGAATTAAATAAAAAAGATTTAGAAAGAATATTTTTATATAAAATTTATATTACTCGAAAGAGGAAAGTCTCTTATACATATCAGAAAATTTTCATTTAATAAATTATTTTTCTAACTATTGGTCATAAAAACATTACTAGAGTATATGAGAAATAAAAATGGGATTAGTCCATGTTACTCGTCGTATCGTAGTCAGGGTGGCGATTTTACCTTATTTTTCAGGCATTTGCCTTAGAGGTATTATTGCTTGGTCACCAGAGCGAGATCAATTTGAAAATTTTTTTTGAGATGAGCGTAAAAATTGCCACGAAATGCATTTTTGAACTAATAAAACTAAAACAACAGACGGAGTTCGGTATTTCGCGTCCTATGTTTTGTAGTAAGCCCCAAAACACGTAACGTATGATCACTCGGCACCAAAAAGTGTGCAAATTGATCTCAAGTTAGCGACCAAACAATACAGTATTTGCCTTATTTTTGCTTTAATTGCTTCATTTGCCTATTTTTAATTTTTGCCAAAATTATTTATTTTTGACTAGAAAATTGGGCAATTGGTCCAAATCTTGGTCAATTTTCTCACGGAAGATGGCCCAAATCCTCAATTTTCTCCGGCGGCCCATATCGGGGCCGCCGACAGCTCTTATGTTAATATCGTGATCGTGATATTATTTTTGAAAATTTTCTAAGCAAAAAAATGTTCAATTTTCTTAAGGAAAAGGCCATAAATCCGAAAAAATTTCTCCGGCGGCTCCTATCGGAGCCGTCGGCATCGGCACCCCCTCCCCCATGTTAAAATCCTTAAAATCCCTTCCAAAAAAATTGCCTCTAAACGATAAATTTTGAATGAAACTCAGTTTGGAAACATCCTATGAAGTGAAACTTCTCAATTCATTTGTCTCTATCAAAATGCAAAAATGAATAATCGGAATTCAAAATCGGAATTCAAAAATGAATTCCGATTTTGATTGTTCTCAAGCTTATCTATAGCAGAGAAATATCAAGTAAAAATTTATTTTTAATCTGTTAACATAAGTTTTTAAAGCATTTTAAGAGCGCCTTATTTTTGAAAAATTTTGCTTATTTTTTATGGTTCGGCGCCTTATTTTTGGTGTTTAGGAATAGGGATCGCCATCCTTGCCGTAGTATCGCTACTGATCTGAAATAAAAATATGTTACGATATAAAGATACAATGTCGAGTTTATTAAACCATTTTCTGCATCTCATAAACGCATCTTTATTTTTACTAGCAACAAAACTTTAACGACCATTGAAACATTGAAAAATATCCACCGTCCGATCACTTTTGAGCTCGCGGCTGCTGACGCGGAACCAGGTAACCATCACTCCCTTCTTCACTCTCCTCAATTGACTCATATACGTGCTGTGACGGATCATCCTGTAATAAAGGATCGATAATTTGAATTAATCATTTCTCGAACTAAAGTTTGATTGCCGCTCATTGATACCTAGAAAAAA
>LDKF01000793.1:2102-42532 GCA_001026735.1 Rotylenchulus reniformis | reverse complement strand
ATTATGAGGAAAAGAATTACATAAAAATAAATAAATTTCTATATTTAATTTCGCTAAAGCCTATCTTATTGCGAAAATGTCATGATTTTATTGTAAAAATAAACAAATATCTGAATTAATAAAATGGCGAGGAAAATTGAAGAAATGCATGCAAATGCATAATGTCGCCCAAACAGGTAATTGAGAAGGACCGATTTTGTTGGACTTTCGGAGATTATATCTCTTTCCTGCCATGTCCGACCTTCGATGAACTGCCATGTTCATCATCAACACCAACGATTAGAAGCGCAAAAAATGAGATTTCTATTAAAGATATGGGGAGGGGCGGGGGAGGGGGATCGATTTGGGAAATTCAAAAGTTCCTGAATAATGCGAATAATTGACAGAGTGGTGCACAAAAGTTTGGGTTTCCAAAAGCAGTTGTCAGTGGAGGAAGAAGAGCGGAAAAGGTCTTAAAGGAATTATAACAAATATTTTATAAAGGATTTAAATTATGGATTATGGCCAGATACACAGATATATAATCAGATATATAATATACATCAAGTTTAGTATACTAATCAATTGGTTAGATAAATTAATAGGTCAATCAAGGCATTGCAGATAATTTGTAAAGATTAAAGATAGAATAACGATTCCCGCCGGAACGGTCTCAGCAGATGGATTAAGACTTTCCCCAGTTTGGCTGGCCCTGCTTACGAAACATTTTGCCACCAATCTATTCATCAATTCATCCATCTTCCCCTCTCCTCCCCGCTACCTTTGGCCAACTTTATGGCCAAACAAAAGGAAAATGGATTTTCGGGTGGGAGAGGGGGAGTCAGGAGTTTGGACCAGTCGGAGGGAGGCAACNTACTCGCTGCTCTATTTATACATAAATCAAAACAAAACATTTCATTTTTACAATAATAAATATCTAATTGTCAATTGGGATATTTCTCGTCATCTGTTGATCTCTGATCATTAAACTCGTCGTACTCTGAGCACCCGAGCACAGTTTGCCAAACAGGGTCCGCTGGTGAAACAGAACTCGGGGAACCTTTTGGTGGCGCAGTGGGCCCGGCACCACGGGGCGCAATCAGACTCCTGCATCACAACCATGCTGTGCACGTTCTGGGGAGTGTATTCGACGCCAGGGTACAGCGGCAAAAAGGCCTGAAAATGGTCGGGAATGGAAGATAATAATATGAAGTCGAAAGAAGAGAAGAAAGGAATAGAAAAAGATTCTATAAAAATCTTTTTTATTATTATTATAAAACTCCCTTACATTTGTTTGAGATATGAAAGTTAAGCAGCACAAGAAGAAGAGCAAGTACACTTGGAAGACAGAGACCATTATGTGTAGGGTATGTATGTTGTTGGGCCAAAAGTGTAAGTTGAGATGGGGCCAAAAGTGTTGGGAGGATGTGCTTGGTCTGGGCCATGATCCGCCGGGCCTTTTAAAGGGGTCAACCTGTCCTTGAGATTTGAGATTGATGTCCCCGAGGGCACTGATCACTCGTGTAAAAAATTGTTTTGTTTGGCCCCCGGGGACTAACAATTAACTAAGTCTCGTCCGATCAGTTTCCGTTCCCCGCCCCACCCTCAAGTGTATTGTTGTAACAAAAAGGGCAAACTCCGTTCATGCGATCTATACCCCCCCCCCTACTGATCAAGGCCATTTTGTCAGTCCCTTAACCTTTTGTTGAAAAGGGCAAATTAATGGGTTTGGCAGGGAGTTTTGTCTGTGTTGTAATCTTCAAAGGGTCAAAAGACGGAGGACGATAAAATGTTTTTTTGTTTTGTTTTGTCTGTCTCCTCAAAACTTTGACGTCAAGTGACAGTTAGAGTTATTGACAATAAATTGTCTAATTAATTAAGTTTTATATATTTGTTTTTAGAGTTTAAACGATTTCGATATACATAAGTTTTTTAAATGTTTTGGAGTTCAAAAATGCTTTTTGGGCTCTTTCGATTTCCTTTTAATAATATTAATTGTGTAACAAATAATTGGTCAAAGATTGGCCAAATAACTGAGACCGATCGGATCAGGAGATCAATTATAAACGGTAATTGATAAGCAAATGGAAGATGAAAATGTAAAGTGATCGAGAAGGAGCAGAGATTAGAGTACTACAGAGGGATTATTGCCACTGTGAAGCTGCAAAAAGCAAGGTGTAAGGTCATATAATCATAATCAGCAATAACGGGTGGGTGGGATGACTTTGATTATGTGTTTATATTAATCTAAAAAGTGCAAAACAAAAATAATGAAATGATTTTAGAAGAATCGATAATAAATTAATATTAATTTCGTCAAAATATTAAATAATTTAATTTTGGAAAAAGGAACAAATAAAAAGAGGTATAAATTCAAAATTTAAAAATAATTATAAAGTGGTTTAAAGAGGTAATGATATAATTATGTATCGATAACTGCTTATCATTCGTCAGCAAAAATATGTACATTCAATCGCATTCCGACCTTATCTATACACTTGTACATATTTCTATAAGAAAAAATTTTAGGATTCCATCAACCCATTTCTTTTTTTGCATAAATATTCGATTATTTTTAATGTTTTAACAAATTAACAACGTTGTTGAATAAATTTTTAAGTTATTTAATTTTAATACAATTATTGTGGACAATTATTCGCCTTAAATTTAGCCCATTTAGGCAATAATTATAACAATGCATTGTTGTTGCAAATGTTACTTGGTCACCACTTTGCTCTTTTTCGGTCTGATTTCTGTGCTTTTCAGTGTATTCGCTCTGTTTTTCTTGCCGAATTTGCTTAACAAATTTATTCGAGAAGTGGGTGCATAAAAATGGGATAATTATTTTTTAATTTGAATTTATTCAATTTCGTTGTTAGCAATACCATTTGGGCTATGATCAGAATGGCGAGGACAATATTGTGCTGAAAATGTACAGAGATCCGCCCTATGACGTGAGGTTAGTTTATCAAAAATTTATGGATACTGTGTCACTTCACCAAAACCGCTAATGAAAAATAATCAAAATCAAATTTTTAAAGTTTGTTTGGCCAAAATTTCCAGCGATATAGTTGTACAGAATTTCAAGCTCTATATTTAGTCTTATTCAGATTTTGGAACAATCGAGTTTTTTCACCGAAATTTGAAAAAGTAAAAGAACAAAAGATAGAGCTTAATTTCGCACAACTTTAACGCTGGAAGCCTGGAAGTTTTAGCCAACTAAGCCTTTAAATATTTTGTTTTTCATTATTTTGCATTATCAGTTTTGGCGAACGACTCAGTTACCTTTATGGCTCATTTAAAGGGGATTCTATATTTTTGGTGTAAAATCTAATTCATGATATGACTTATGATTACTAAAATCTAGAGATTCCGTTAAACATCGGGATCATTAATAAGTTTCTTTTATTTCATGAATTTTTCAGTAGAATGAATTTTACCTGATTATGCAGGAAGTAGAACTATTAAATAATTATGTTAAAGCATTAAAAATATAATCAATAGCTTTTTATTGTTCGTCATTAAGAAATAAATTTATTACAATCATTTTTTGAGATTTTTTTCTGAAAAAATCTCAGAATTTAGAATGCAAATTTGGATCATTTCCGTGTTGAACCCGGGCGGTGTTGTTGCGCATGGAGAAAAGCCAAATGTCACGGAGATTGGTCCCTTCACATATGAGTAATATCACTTGGAATTTATATTTACACTATATACTGTATAATGTGCATTATTATTAAATTAAAAGTGTCCATTTGCACAAGATAAATGTCACTTTTGCACTCAATGGCACCCGGATGTTCTACCGGAATGTCAAATCTTTTTTCTTCAATGCCAACAAATCATGTTCGGAATGTTCATTGAAGGACAAAGTGACAGTCCCGAACATCGTTTTTCAGGTTATCAAGTGGGCCATGTTTACACTGAAATTTGGCCAAGTGCAATTTTCGAAATTATCCTTTATGACTAAATAAATTTCCGAATCCAAAAGAATGGAATTACTTTCAAACAAATAAATATTTTTTTGCAATTTTCTCCTTTAGGGAAAATTGCAAAAAAAAAGAAAAATGAATAATTTTCTCCTTTGGTTTAGTTATTTCTTCTTTAATCTCAGAAAATCGTCGACGTGCTCAAGCAGAATCCCATCTGGATACCTTTTGTCGAGCTTTTTCTCAAGGGAACTGAAAGTGTAAGACTGATCAAAAATATATTTATTTTATGATTTTTCAGGTTTTCATTACGGTTAGCGTGGAAGAATTGCTTTTCAAGGGCTATAAGGACAAATTGCTGAGTGGATTGTGCAAAAATCCATTGACTAAGGGAATTTGCGAGAAAAACAATGTCCCCGATCGGATCGGATTATTCTATGGGGTAAAAATAATTATAAAAAATTTCAATTAAAAAATTTAATTTGATTTGATAATTTATACGCGGAATTAGCAATAAGAAAGCAATAAATCGGAATTTCCCAACTCGGAAGACCCATGTTGATAAAATAAGTACTAGGAGATCTAAAATGATAAAACAAGATAAAAAATTCTTATTCTCAAAGTTAATTGTTTAACACAAAGAAATCAACAGAATTTATTTTTCTTATAGACTTTTTAAAATGCGTTTGGTTTCTTCCGAATTGTTACGATCATTTTTTAGCAAAACAACACGGATGACGGGATCTACGAAGTGGACACGGGACTGGACAATGTGGACAGGATCGGACATGTTTATTCCTGGAACGGCATGGATGGCAAGCTGGATGGTACACATTGGTATTCCGACATGGCCAGAATGATCCGCGGCACCGATGCCGAGTTGTTCAGGCCGAATCTGTACAATGAGTCCAAATTACAAATGTAAGGGAAGTTGGGAACTGATCAACATAGAATTATTCATAAAATATATATTCAGATTCTTTGGAGAACTATGCCGGTATGTTAATATTTTTAATAGAAATCGACATTTTGAGAAAACACGTACCAGTGTCACGTACCAGTATGTAAGGGGTACATGCATACTCATACCCCAACACGTGAAAAAACTGGTACGTGAGTTAGCGCGTGTTGTCAAAAGAAAAACCAGTAGAACGCATCACGTCCGTCACGAAGTGTACGTATTGTACGTACTACGGCACTTGGTCGATCTCTAATTTTTAATGTTAATGTCATTTTTGTTCTCAATATATGATAGATAAAGGAGGATTTTTGATCTAAAACCGTCTCTGAAGTGGAAGAAATTGGATCTAGATTTAAAATAATGAAAATAGAATAATGAACTTAGAAATAGTAACCTTCGGTAATTTATTTAGAATTATTCAATCAACGAGGAAGTAAATTAAAGGAAAATATTTTTTAAATATTTACCTTCCAAACATTCAGTTCGTTCGATTTGGAATTTCAAAAGTCCACTATCTTCTCCGATCTTCCTGTTCGGCGTTTTATACAACCCATGTCCCTAATGAGTGCCGATACACAACGCCGTCAGGGTTTCTGCAATCCCCAATCGCCTGATTATTTCCACAACGAGACAATCCAAGGAGGTGGGTGATTGATGAATAAATATACTACTATGTATTAAATATCTTTTAATCAGATTATACTTATGAATTAGTTGGGCATTTCTTATCATTTTGGCAGTTTTAGCCAAGTTATGGATTTTCCCGCACATAATAATTTTAAAGATATGTATTACAGAAATTAAAAAAAAATCTAGAGGAATGGTAAGATTTTTTCATAATTCTAAATTTTATTCTAAACTTACTTTTAAAAAATTTTGAACTATATATGGCTTATATTAAATATAAAAAGTCTAAAAAAATTATATCTCGGATTTTTTGTTTTTTTTCAGAATTTTTCCTTTCAGCGGGTTGTGCCCCCTCGGGCCTTCTGGACATGTCCTCATGTCTTCCCGGCCAACCCCGAATGTTCCTCTCACAAGGGCACTTTCTTGGCGCTTCCCAATCATTGCGGGACACACTGATCGGGATGCCCTCGCCCATTGACGAAGATGTCAACTTTTATGACATTGAACCACTGACCGGCACCGCAGTCCATGTCCAACAACGGATGCAGCTGAATGTTGGAATGCTCAAAGGGGGCCTAAGGTCCGAAATTTTTGTCTTTTTTATATAGAACTCCAAGGCATCATTTAATAAGCCAATTAAGATAAATAATTGTTGATCAATCTAGTGTCAATTCCATTTAATGTTAATTTTTGAATGAAAAATTTCTGGCTATCTAGTTCAAATTCCGAATTTTAAAAATTCAAAAATCAAAAAACTTTATTTTATTTTTAAATTCAAGAAATAAACTGAGTTTTTTCGGCTCATAAAAGGAGAAATGAAAAAATCGAACATTTTTTCTCTTTTTAGCTTCGACAGGAATTCCATTTGGGTATTGGAAATTGAATATTTTATTAGGTTACCTAACTTATTTTGTCTTATATTTTGTCACTTTTATTTTTTGCCAACTATTCCCTTTAGCATGACCCGGCGGATGCGTGACCAGATTGTGCCGATCATCTGGATGAACCAGCTGGCCGTGATTGACCCAGGCACCAAACAACAATTGCTCCTCCCCCTGACCATTTTGCGGGTTTCGCGCATTGTCGGCATCATTCTTGGCCCCGTCGGAGCCCTCTTTCTCTTGGCCGCCCTGGTTCTAATCATCTTTTTCAGAACAAATCATTGGCGAAGGGTGAAAATAAAAAAAAAATCAAAAAAATATTTAATTTTTAATTAAGAATTGGCATAAGAAAAAGGGTATTCAAGTAGCACCGCAACTGACTACAATACGATCATTCAACTCAATTAATGACAACAACAGCAGCAGCACCGAGATCATTAATAATGCAGATCAAGAAAATTCATAGACAATGCGCATTTAATCCATCTTCATTTTTGGAAAAGAATGAAAAAGAATTTTTTCAATTTTTATAAGAAATAACAAATAATTATTATATTTTTGGCATTTTAATCTCTTATGACGATCTTTTATCCCGTATAACTACTTAACTTTGAGGCTACCTATCTGAGTCCCGAATGATCCGAGTACCGAATCAGCCATAACTTTTTTTAAGGACTTGTTAGACCAAAACTTCAAATGTCAAATATATGCAGAATTTTATTCTCTACATTTCTGTAAATACGGTTTTTTCGATCTCCTTCGAAAAAGTTCGAATTTTAAATCAGGTTTTTAAATCAGGTATTTTTCAGGAATTTTAAATCAGGTATTTTTCGAAAAATCAGGTTTTTTCGAAAAAATCGAACTTTTTCGAAGGAGTTCGAAAAAACCGTATTTACTGAAATGTAGAACATAAAATTCTACATATATTTGACATTTGAAGTTTTGGTCTAACAAATCTTTAAAAAAAAAGTTATGGCTGATTCGGTACTCGGACTCGGATCATTCGGGACTCGGAGCGGTAGCGAACTTTGATCCATTGATCACTCTTTCTCTTATACCTTTTCCTAAAATTTCAATGAAATGGATTCTCCAGATTAGCAGACATTTGTGTAATGAATAAATTCGACACTTGCGCCGCCCGAATAAAATGAAACAAAATTTAAAGGTAAGAAACAAAATATTTAAAAAAGGAGAGGTTGAAATTCGTTATGCATAAAAAGAATTTCTGAAGCTCATAAATATGGTTTGCTTGTTGTTTTAAATAATCGGATTACCTTATTGTTGAGCTAATGGAGTATGGTTTTTGTTTCAATTATGAAGTGGCATAAATAAGCACCTATTTCCATATCCAATATTCGTGTGCTGAGAAAAATCAATTTAATAAAAACTACGAATTGAAAGAATGGAAATACAAAAAGAATTTTCGGCAATTTGATGAAAAATGAAACATCCTCACTTATCAATCCAATAAGTTTCATTTTTGGGTTCTCTCCACTGTAAAGGGTGGGGTGGCGGAGGATGGAAGCTGTGGTGGTGGTGGTGAAGCAAAGTCGAGGGAGCGACGGCGAATTGAGGAAGCAGTTGCTGTTGAGGAAGCAGTTGGGAGGAGCAGGGGATCGGCGGAAGAGTGCTGAAAAATGATAAATAAAAATTACAAATTCAATTGAATGATTATTCGGAACTGTTGAGCCCTAAAAAGTCATGAATTTTTTTAATTAATATTTAATTTTTTGGCGTGTTTAAACCGCGGGTCCAAAAATATATATAATTTAATCAAATCATCATCTCTTATTTTAAGTATAGAATGATGGGTTTGGCCCAATAGATCATATCTCTCTATTATTCCTCTATTTTCGGATAGTTTTTATATGAATTATGAAAACAAGTATACACTAAATCACTGATGTATTCAAATATAAAACTTGATCCTAGTAGCCCTAATAATATTATAATGCCGTGATTAATGAGGAATTTCTAAATAATAGAATGGGTTCCGAAACTATTTGAGACCCCCCCCCGAACCTCCCTCGTGAAATAATTAATTATTTTTTTAGATGGTATTCAGCAAATTTTATGGGCTTACTGTTATAACATTTAAATAATTAAATGATTATTCTTGAAATATTAACATGTTAATATTTCAAGAATAATTTGTAGTTGAGGTTTCGTTAAATAATGGATTCTGTTGAATGGAGCTGTGAAACTATTTTTCATTTGGAATTTCGCTTTACACTTCAATCAAAATTGTTTTGAACCTTTGGGCTACTATGTAAGACATTCATTTATTTAAATATTTTTAAATTTGTTAAGCAATTGTTTTACTGATTTAATCACATGCTGTCTAATGTAGATGTGTAGAATGAAGAAAGATTATTCACGATAGCTTCTTTGTTTTTTAATTTGAATATTCTTGAATTTCCCCACATTTCCCAATTTCGCACTCACTTTTTCGCTGTTTCCGTCCCTTCCAACTTCGTCCCATCATTGTTCATCTTCATGTCCATGCGCATGCCTTCGTGCCGTCTCTCCCCCGTTGTTGCCGTTGTCCTTCCATTCATCAGCAACTTCACATCCTTGTCCTTCCTCCGCTGTTTGTACCTTTTGTTCTGGAACCAAATCTTGACCTGAACAATTAATTATGACTTCGCTCTAAAGTGTCATTTTGGGAATTTTTGTTTAGCCTGGTCTGCCCGCAATCCGCACCGACGGGCCAAATCAATCCGTTGCTTTTGGTTGATAAATTCATTCTCTAAAAAGATTTTTCTATAAGATAAATTATTTTATTATATGTATCAAAATTAAAGACCAAGTGTGCTTCCAAAATATCTTTTTAATCCAGCAAATCCGAAAAAATAAATTAAGCAGGATTCTGTTTATTATTTTACGGAAAGGTTTTCAGCTCTTCGTGTCGAATTAAATAACAGTAATTATAATTACCTTCCAATTTCATAAAAAATATAAAAAAAACTAATAAATGTTTCTTCCGTCTTATACAGCCCCAAGTTACAGTAATATCCCTTTCATTCTCATCACACTGTTCTTGGTTACCGTACTCTCACAATACTCCCCTCTCCCTGCCCTTACCGTACTTTTAAAAGTGCCCTCCAGCAATGCCACTTGAGAGGCCGAGAACAGTACTCGTTTCTTGCCCTTTCCCGACTGAAGATCCTCCATGCTGCTCTCATCCACGCTTCCAGTCTCCACTTGCTGTTGTGGTTGTTGTTGAGATGAGTTCATCGCAGCAAAAGTTGTGATTGCTTGAGTCGGATGTTGACCTGCGGAAACTTTGAATTAATATGATTAGCCAAAAATTGAATACAAATTTTATATAAGTATCCTCCTCCTCTCCTCTCCCTTTGTAAAAATTAAAAAATAAAACAATAATTAGACATAAAGACAATTGCATAAAAAAATATTCACAGTACTATTGTTTAGCGAGGGAGTGCAAAATTATAGTCCCCACTAACAAATAAAAAATAAATTAGTAGAAAAAGATGAACATATTAAATTTATATTAAGCATTGAGCCCTCGTTAAAAAATAAAAAGATCAAATCCATCATAAAGCAATACTCCTCTGGCCTAGCAATGGTTCGAAAATTTTACGGCCAGGACATTACATTTGCTTTTTTACATTCAGAGGAGTTCAATTCTTCTATTATTTTTTCTGGTTGGACTTGATTTTTTTGTACTAAAGCGCAAGCATCATCATAATTGGTTAATTTTTTGGATAAATCATTGCTTGAACCAGTCGGTGCTATGGCGTTAAAAAAATGCCAAAGCCCAGTATGTTCTCCAAAAACTTTTTTGTAAAGCTTTCTAGGCCGAAAAACTTCCAGCGACAAAATTGTGCAGAATTTTATGCTCTATCTTTTGGTATTTTTAGTTTTCAAAATTCGAAAAAAAGTTCGAAAAATAGGGTATTCACGAAAATTTCGAATTTTTTGTTCGAATTTCGAAAAACTAAAAATACCAGAAGATAGAGCATAAAATTCTGCACAACTTTGTCGCTGGAAGTTTTTCGGCCTAGAAAGCTTTACAAAAAAGTTTTTGGAGTACATACTGGGTTTTGGGACTTTTTTTTTAAATGCCCGTTAGGTCACTTTTTTTAAAACGACCCAGCACCAACCTGTCCACCCGACACTAGCAGATTGTGGAGAAAAGAACGGTGCAAACTGCACTGTTGTCGACACATCGATGGGTGCAGAAAACAACGGCAAAATGGAAGTTGTGGTGAGAGGGAAAGGCGAGAACTGCGAAAATTGGACGAGAGGATGGTAATTCGGTGGGGTAGAACTGATGTTGGAGTTGTTTGCGGCCATTTCTGCAAAACTTAAATAAATCACAAAATGATAATATTACTGTAGAGATTGGATTTATAGGTCATCAAAACTATGTTGTGGTGGTTTATTTATCTTAAATAACATTCTTTTCCAAAAAGTCGAATTAAAACACATAAAAGGGAAAAATATCTTTGAGCAAAATTCAACAAAAAATTATTTAGGGGTTTTTTAAGATCAAAAATCTGATACCTCTTATAAATTTATCGAGAATTTTAATAATGATCTTGTGAGAACAATAAAATTATCGGACTAATAGCTTAATTGAATTCGATATACGAAAACTCTTAACACCAAAAAAGTTTAATGGTCTTGCTGATGAGCATAAAGAAATTATTTTAAAATCAAAAAATCATAGTGGATTTTATATTCATTGGATTCCCCAAATTATTTGTGCCCAACATGGCCCTCCTATGTATATCTTCAAATTTTTGGATTTGCTTTGTGTGATACATATATGCCCCAAGGCAAGTGAGGATCATTTTCATACAAAGGCCCTTAATCACCCAGTCGCAACCACTCGAACACACTTTTGAGGCAAAAAGAACAGTTTGAACCAAAAAATCGTCCGACAGACATGAGAGAGAGAGAGAGAGAGAAATACGGTAACCTAAAATTCTTAAGGCTTACAATAAATCCAAAGATAAAAAACAATAGGACGAATCAATGGATGCAACATACGAGACGCGGATTTTTAATTAAAAATATTTTTGGTGCATATACTAGTTAATCGAGACATTTAGGCGCTGATCTTTATAATTCGTTCAAAAAACCTAATGACATAAAATGATCCAGTCCGTAAAATTATTATAAAAATTTATACCCAGCATTTGTATCGGCAAGTTTTGTGAATTGTTGATAGGAGTGCTTATTTTGGCATAACTTTTTGGAATGGGCCAGTTTGGATGAGCTTAGGCTTATTCTTCCCCCCTTTAAATAGAAACTGAAGAAACCATTTTGTTATTAAAAAATGGAGCAAAAAATTAGCTAAAAATGAGCCTAAACTCGTTTTATTTGGCCCGGTATAAAAAGAGTTACGGCCGAAATACTGACAATTTGGCCTAAATTTGAAAAATAGCGATATTTTGGCCATAACTTTTTTGTAGTGGGCCAAATAAAATGGGCTTAAACTCATTTTGATGCTAATTTTTTGCTCTGTTTTTTGATATCAAATGTTATACTTTGCAAAAATCGATGTAAAAAACTATACTAGAGGTTAACTTTTGATTATGAATATAAATTAAAAGTATGGCCCTATTAATAAATTAGGAAACAATAGAAAATTAAAATATGTAAAGCAACAGTCGCTTTCATTTCATCTGATAAATTGGTTTTGGCTACAGGTCCCAAGATCCCAGGACCGAAGATCCCAAAAACTTCCCTTCATTCAAAAATTTTTTTTAAACATTGCTAGGCCAAAACTATAAAAAGCAGAAAGGTGTAGAATTTTAAGACCCCACCTTTGGCCTTTTTAGTTTTTCGAATTTCCCCGAATTTCCTTGGAAATTTTTGAAATTTTAAAAAATATCGATTTTTTTGCATTTTTGGAAAATTTCAAAAATTTCAAAATTTTTCAGGGAAATTCGAAAAACCAAAAAGGCCAAAAGTGGGGCTTTAAAATTCTACACCTTTCTTCTTTTTATAGTTTTGGCCTAGCAAATGTTTAAAAAAAAGTTTTTGAATGAAGGGAAGTTTTTGGGATCTTCGGTCCTGGGATCTTGGGACCTGACCCCAAAATGAGTAATGAATCCATGAAATGTCGCAGGATGATGATGAGATCGGCACGATTGGGGTCCAGCCTCGGAAACAAGTCAAGTCGGTAGGAAGGATGATGTCAAGTCTGGGAATTGGGATTTGGTTTGGTTGATTGAGGACTTTCTTCTTATTTTTGGAGGACAAACAATGCTGGCGGTGATGAGTTGGCTTTCTGCAATCTCTTTTAGGAAAAAATTGAATAGATTTTTAGGAGATAATTTCTCCATATGATTAATGATAAAATTTGAAGTAAAAATTGTTACAAAATATTTTGTTGTACTTAGCATTTTTTTATGCATTCTCCAAGTGATTATTTTACTTATTATTTTTTAAAAGTCATTTTGGATAAGTAGCGATAAATTGTATTTTAATACACTTAAATTATGTATTTTTCCTGACGATAGCTACAAATATGCTGGGTTGATGCAAAAAAACAAAAAGGGCGCTTTTTTGAAAAATTTCGAAAACTTTTTTGTTCAAATTTGAAAAATTAAAAGTATCGGAAGAAAGAGCATAAAATTCTGCACAACTTTGCCGCTGGAAGTTTGGCCTAGAAAACTTTACAAAAGTTTTTGAAAGATGTATTGAGTTTTGATAATATTTTTTTTGCTAAAAAGCCTATTTTAATATTTTTATTAGCGACAGCACCGCTACAGGTCATCGTTTTCCATTGATCCAGTGTAACAAATAAATATTTTCAATTGTCACCATCATTAATTGAACCAGAACCAATCAACTCGGATGTTTGCGGTTTCTCCGCAACATTAACAAAATTACTTCCGCTTTTGTTTCGCTTAGCTCTTGCGGTTACATATCACCTCGCCGATGCCCCACTTTCTCAACTTTCACTTTTTGCGCGATCAACAGTCCATCAATCTTATTGATAGCTTTTTTCTTAATTTTTAAAATTATTCATCACGATTTTTAAAGAAATTTGCCGGAAATATATTTACCATACGTGAAACGTATCCCAGATTATGGCAATTTTATTTAACGCTCGAGTCTATTTTATTTATAAAAAAAGAAAAAATTTCTTTCGTGGAAAAATGAATTGGAATGTTAATGGCTAAATAAAAATCCAAGTCCAATTTATTAAAGCATGGATCCATTTACAAATTTTTTATCGGTATAGCTGATGCTCTACAATTTCTTTCGTTTTTAGTATATTTTTGCTGTTGGTATTATCAGTACAAATAATAAGTTAAGCTCACAAGTCAGATGAAACTTTACATGTTCCAACTTCTTGTCTCTTCTTTGATTGTATTAATTGTGCAAATAACCAATGTATTCTGTTGTATGAGCACCAAATCCAGTGAAGGGGCGACGACAATAGCGATATTATCCACAACCACAACAAATCCAATGCCCACAACCACAACCACACTTGCCCCAACCAAAACAACAACAACAACACTTACCCCAACAACAACCACAACATCAACAACAACAACTACAACAACCACGACTACTACGACTACCTGTATCATAATATTTATAAAAATAGAAATTGTAGAAATTTACAAAAAAGAACGATCTGAATGAGATACTTAATAAGCACAAGCCTTTTCTAATCTGTGAATTATGTAATTAATTATTAATATGTAATTTTAACAATGTTCTATTTATAAAATTCTCAGCTTGCTTCAGCCAGGGAGGGACCACATGCACATCGCCATTCATAGTTGACCCTATGCAGGGCGGAATTTCACAGCCGACAAAGGCGGACCATGTGGGTATTTTATGCACAAAGCAACAGTCATAAAATAATTAATGGCAAATTAAAATAATAATGGACTAAATTTCTGCGTTCAATGGCCGGAATTGGAGAAAAAAAAGGAACTTGGGTCGGGAATGCAGAACCGAAGAATAACCAAATCGAACTCTTAATTCAATTATTTATTTAGCAAGGGGAGGGAGCACAATACAAAATTCTGTTGCGGGGGAAAAAGTGATTCGGAGGATTCAGCGGGGGAACAGCTCGAGGGAAAAAATCGATAAAACTACGGAATGCCAAAAAGGGAGAGAACAATATTCAAAGGGAGGGAAGCATATAACCATTAAACAACAATAAATTAAGATCTTTTGGGTCAAAAGTACCACATCCCACCCGCGTCATTTGAGGCGTCCCTGCCGAAAGGTCAAAGATCAAGGGTCAAAGATCGGTAATGCATTCCCGCCATACCGAAAAGGGGTGGTTCAAAACAGGGTCTAGCGGCGATGGTGGGGGGAACGGGGGCGACGGGGCTGATCACGACTCGGCGGACGACGGGAAGGGCCGTGAGCATGAGGGGGTGAGTGGGGTGAGCATGAGCATGCAGACGGGCAGCACTGATCGAACGGTCTCGGCGCGGAGCAGGACTGATCGGCGGAGGACGCTGAGGCGAAGCAAACGAGAAATTCGAGATTCGATGGTCAGTCCGACCTACCGAAACAACACCAGAGGTGGATGCTCTACGGGTGTCAAAAACCCGACCACCCGGAGGAGGACCACGAACAGCACCCGAAGTGGAGGCACTGCGGACATCAGGCCGATTGGCCGGAACCGGAACAGAGCCATCATCGGCACCTGAAGTGGGAGCAATGTGGGTGTCAAACTGATCATCCGGGGCGGGACCAATGTTCTCTTCCGACTGAACAGTGGGGAATCCCTCGGCCTGGGTGAAGATCCACATTCGAAGTGCCCGGATCCCGGGTTCCCGCATTATGCCATCCCGCGTGACCATGCGCGGATCGAATCCATTCCCGGATCAGAAAATCTCGAGAGCCGAGCGACCATTCCCGGTCACTGTGATGGAATGGAAGGGCGATGCAGACATGAGTGGTCGCATTCTCGCAACCAACTCCTCGAACTGACGGGACTTGTCGTACACGTATGGCGGACATGCCCAGTACCACGCCACGTGTTCAAAGCGACGGCAGAGAGTTGCGAGTTGCTGGAACTGCTCCACCAAGTCGTCGGTTGTCTCCCCCGCAATCAAGCTGTCTCTGCCCACGAGCACCAATGCTGCACGGACACGGCTCGACAAGACCGTGCCGTGGAATTTGCGGATGACTTCGGCCACTGTCATCGTCCCAGACCCGGGTCCGATGCACAGGGTTTGCGCCATTCGTTGCGAGATGAGGAGACCACTGCTGTCGCCGATGACCACGCGCGGGTGCTCCACAAAAAGTGCGGCTCGATGGATCACCTTGGCGCGCAACTTTTCCATGATCCATCCGCCGTTCTTCAGCGCTTGTTGCCAGCCCATTCGCTCCGATTCCTGCAGCGCGTTCAGGCTGTTGGGCAGCGGCAACTCCGGCGGTTTGTGTCCTGACTCTTTAAGCGCTTGTCGGGCGTAGTCGCAGTGTTCCACCCAGGCCTCCAGGGCTGCCATCTGGTCGTCCGCGTTCGGGAACCGTCCTGATTCTACTCGGTCGCCTCTTCCTCCCGAGTAGAGCACAAACTCAAACATGAGCTCGCCCTCCAAAATCAGCTTCACAAAGCTCCTGGCTGCTGAAACCGATGCCACGGTCCCTTGTTTTAGGAGGAAAACAGCCATCAAAGCCTGGAGTGGAGTCCGGACTTCCAATCCTCCGAATGGTGTCCCCGAAAGGACCGGATCTAGGTCCCCGACCACGAGTTTCGCACACAGCTCGTGCCCTTTGTTGCCCTGCATGCACTTTGAAGTCCAATCAAACCCGTCGGTGTTCAGCACATCGAGGTCCATACCTGAAAATAATCCAACCATTTCCCCCATCATCTCTCTGTCATTTTCCACATCTTTTCCATTCTCTTCTATCATTTCACACTTATCCCATCCTTCCTTCTCCCCCTCCGATTTTGCAATTGTCTTCAATTGCCAGACCCGGCCAATGGACACCATCTCAGACCCCAATTCAAACTGAATCGCCGCAAAAAGACGCATCGCGTTTAGCACATTTCTGAACGGGTTCTTTCCCTTAGGCAAGGTCGCGATGTCCTCCACCCCCGGAGGAACTTTGATCAAACGCTCCAAAGGGACACGAATCGGTTCTGCTTTCCGGTTGTCTATCGGGACTAAGGACGCGGACGATTCGCCTATTTCTATAATCAAATATGGTCCGAAGTGCGACCATAACAGCTTTTTGTGGACTGATCGGCGGTGAAGCCCGGGGAATGCCACCATCACTCGCTCGCCTTTAGAGAACTTATTCGCCGTCACTTTTGGCTGCGAATCATACCAGAGCTTACTCCGCCTTCTCGCCAATTCCGAATTTCTTCTCGCGGCCTCCAACATGTTCAGAAGATTCTCGCGGAAAAGTTGAATATATGAATTACAGTCCACTGTGTACAATGGGTTGACGGGAAAGGGCGGGAAAGGGAACCGCACCATCTAGCGGGAATCTAGCCGTCCGACCAAACATTAGGGAAAATGGAGAATATCCCGTTGCTTCTGACGGTGTGATATTGTATGCAAACAATCCGTAAGCTAGTCGCTCATCCCATGTCCAATTGCTAGCCGTTGACTTTTTCAAAATCCCGATCAGAATCCAGTTGACACGCTCGACTAATCCATTGCCCTGGGGATCATATCCCGCTGTAAATGACCTTTCTATTCCCAGAATTTTCGTCACTTCCGCCATAGTAGCATTTAAAAATTCTGTCCCTCTGTCCGAATGAATTTTCCTCGGGGCTCCGAAGATGAGGACAAACTTTTCTACAAAAACTTTGGCCACCGCGTCAGCACTCTTATTGGGAATCGGTTCCGCCACTACATACTTAGTGAAATGGTCCACAATCACGCAGACATATTTATTGTTGGTTGCTAGGACCAATGTACAGGATGTCTAAGCAGACTAGTTCCAGCGGCTCAGATGTTTCCACCACGCGCAAAGGAGGTTCATTTGCTCGAGAATTCCTGGTGTGAGCGCAAATTCTGCAAGAAAGATGCACGCGGATGCAGTCGGTCATCATATTCGGCCAGAAAAACTCGACTGCGAGCTGGCGATAGAGCTTCTTTCCACTCATATGACCCGCGCATTTTCCTTTATGCCTCTGTTTGACCAAATTTTCACGAAATTCTGCTGGAACGAAAAGTCGCAATCGTCCTTCCGGCTCACAGAGGTACAAAAGGCCGTCCAAAATGGTGTAACGGTGACAAGTATCCAGCAGTCTCTGCCTGTCGCGACCATCCTCGGGCAAAATTCGTCTCTCCAAAAACCCATAAACGTCCTCCATTTCACTTTCCTTCGTCTTCTGCACCCATTCTTCTCTGTTCCCCATCCATTCTAGGATGTTTTCCCGATCAGTCGCCAAAGTTACGGCACCAATGAACGCAATGTCATCTTCCTCTTGCGGTTCTTTAATTTTTGTACCAAGTAGAGCCCCCGATCTCGACAAAACATCAGCGATGATATTGACTTTCCCCGGTTGAAATTCCACTTTAAGGATGAATCTCGAGTTCAATTCAAGCAGCCATCGGTCGACGCGTGCATTCCCAGTCTCGTTCTTGCTTCGAAACATCCAGACCAAAGCCTTATGATCAGTTAAAACGCGCGTGGGCATCATAGTGATGAATTGTGCAAACTTTTTGGCGCCAAAACGAACTGCCAATGCCTCTAACTCCGTAGGACAATAGCGTACTTCATATTTTGTGCACTGACGGGATGCAAAGTAGATGGGACGAACCACATTCTCGAGGTCTGGTTGACATAAAATCGCTGAAATGCCGATCTTACTCGCATCTGTCATGATGATGAACTGTCGGGAAGGGTCATTCCGAGCCGCCTCAAAATCAGGGAAATACAAAACCGCGTCGCTCAGAATCTTCTCTTTCAACTCAGCAATTGCTTGTCGTTCCACTTCGCCGATTTTAAATTCAACATTATCGCTCAACAACCGGAATAGAGGTGCAGCAATCGTCCCAAACGAGTAGACAAACTTGCGGTAGTATGTCAGAAAGCCCAGCAATGAGTGCAGTTCCTTTTTTGTCGATGGGATGGGAAGATCAACGACTGGTTTCACCTTGTCCGCGTCCATTTTTATCCCATTCCGCGTTAGTATGTGTCCCAAAAATGGCAACTCCACCGCACAAAAATGACATTTCGATAATTTGAGTTTAAGACAGGCATCCCGAATCCTTGTAAAAACCATCCGAAGATGAAGCACATGCTGTTCGAACGATGCAGAAGCGATTAGGATGTCATCGATGTAGACAAAAACAAAATCGTTGATCAGGCCTTCAAAAAGTCGTGACATAAATCGCTGAAAAGTTGCGACCGCATTCGAGAGCCCGAATGGCATGACGGTAAACTCGTGTAGACCAAACTCGGTAACAAAGGCTGTCTTTTCAACTGAATCGCTCGCCATCCCGATTTGCCAATATCCGGACATAAAATCAAGGGTAGTGAAGAACTTCCTTGCACCCAGCATCAGGAGTGTGTTATCAATATTCGGCAATGGAAAACTATCCTTCCGCGTCACAGAATTGACTCCTCGATAATCCACACAGAATCTGAGAGTTCCTTCCCGCTTCGGCACTTACTATCGGACTCGCCCATGGAGACTGAGATGAACGGACCAAGCCTCTCCCCAAGTAATCTTGAATCATCTCTGCTACTTTTTCCCGATATGCATAGGGAACTGGTCGCATCCTCTGCTTGATCGGAGCTGCATCACCTGTGTCGACCTGATGTTCCACCAAATCCGTCTGGGTCAAATCCTCATCGCGCAAAGCAAAGATTCCGCCAAAATCTTCGACCAGCTCCAGTATTTCTACTCGCTCTGCGTCAGGCAAAGATCCGATTTTCTCCTTTAGGATTTCAACGATCTTCCCTCCCGAATTATCCACATTGTCGATGTTACAATCCACAGTTGTTTGTCCAGCGATCAGCGACGAATCCAGGAAATTTTCAGTCTCCCCCACATTATGCACGCATTCCAGTCTTCCGACCACCGAATTAGGCTCCAATACCACCGACGATGATGACCAATTAGTAACCGGAGCGAAGACCTTGCCCTCGGTGCTCAAAACTACACTCGGTTCGACCCGAGCATCCGAATTCTCCACAGTTGAAACCACGAATTCTCCGTCCTGGACCAACTTTTCACCCGCTAATTCGAGGACTTTTGACGACCGATCTTTTGGGTCAAAAGTACCACACCGGTACAAGAATTCAAATAATGTATAACCCATTGTTCGTTTTTTCCTTTCTTTTAAGAATTGTTTTTAACGAATTGCCTTTTATTATTTAATTTTTTTTATTGATTATTTTGGAAAATGGAATTTTTATTAGAATAAATAAAACTGGAAAATATAATTATTTTTTAAGTTTAACTCGTTACCAGTCCAACTAATGATCAAAATTTTACCAGACATGTCCTTGCGCGGGTTCTAATCTGATGGTGCAATACTTGCCACGGGGAACAAATCCCCAGATGGATGTGCAGGCCAATGTGCAGTGCAGCGGTCTGTGCGTGTGCACCAACGGCAACCCGATAATTTGCATGACTCAAAATATGGCAAGAAAAAGCAACATTCTCATCGACTTCAGAACGGACTGCAGCCTTTCGCGTTAGTAAAATAAAAATTTGATTTTATTTTTCGATATTAAACAAATTTTTAGAAGCTTTATTAGAATATAGACAATAGGAAATATGAATGATAATAATTTTCTTAAAATGGGCATCAAAAATTCAATATCAGTCTGCTATGATAAGACCTCTTCCCAAAACGACCCCTTCTCAAATGAGTTCTCGCATCCCCTCTGGGAGGGGGAGAGTTGAAAAATAAAAACCCACTACGATTTCTTGAGGATCCATTCCAATTTATAACACCGGCGGTCTTGATAAAGGCTAATGAATTTTGAAGGTCTAGATCGTTTTCTTAAGTAATTTCTCTTTTTTTGGAACTTATCAATTTTTAAATAACATATTGTGACACCGGAAAAATTAGATGTGATACCGGAAAAATTAGAAGTTTGAACCTATTTATTGACAATTTCCTTTTTTCCTTTCACTTCCCTAAATTTTTTTTACCTGAAATCTTTTTCTATTCAAAAATCAGAGAATAATAAATCTCTTTCATCTCTTTTTCCCTGTAATAAAATCTCTTTTTCAAAAAATCTCTGTAATAAAATCTCTTTTTCCAGCACTAAAAAGTCGAGACCGACTCAAACATCAATAATTGCCTAGCCTTACCAAATTAAGCAAAAGAATTCAACTAATTTTAATTGTTTTCCACCTTTAACATTTTTTTATAATCCCCCATTCCCCCAACTTTAGCCCCCGCGATGAGAGCTTTTGTGGGTTCATCGAATAATGCGGCGGACTGTCTGGTGACGACCACCAACCCAAACCAATGCTTCATAAATCCAGGCGGCACCTTCACGGCCATCTACGTGTCCTGCAGTGATATTTGCCCACCATCGGCCGAAATTTTGGCGTGTGCGGCTGCCGCCGCCTCCGCCCCCGCTGGATGAAATGGCCAAAAGAAATTCCAAAAATAAATTTAAATTCAAATTTTATTTATGGTAATGCACTTTTGAGAAATTGAATTTTTCGTTCCATGTCCGGATAATCCGGACAGCGGACAATCCGAACTATTTTTCTCATTTTATATTTATGAAATGAGATTTATAAAAAGCTATATTATTTTTTGTTATTTTTTAGCTATTATATAAACAATTGTTTTTTCTGGTGGTGAAGGGAACTTTTATTATAGTTTTTTTTTAATTTTTAGAGTTCCCATTAAAAATGATAAAGATAAAAATAACGAAAAATAAATAAAAATTATGAGAAAAGGATGTTTTTGCTTTTACTGTCGAATTGTTTTAGCGCCTTTCGTCCCATTGCGGAAAAGGGTCTAAGAGCTATTCACAATTCTTTTATATACCTAATTTTCTTATTAATAAATGAAATTTTCTATGCAATTACAATCATAATTTCGCTATTTTTAATGTTTAGAAAAAACCTATTTGAAGAATTATCTTTTTTCCATATTAATTATTTTAATAACAAAATAAATAATAAATAAATAAATAAATAATTTGCGTATTAGTGATCATTATTGTTTGTGCCAATCATCGGCTTAGCGATCGGATTCTTTTGCTGATGACCACACATTCACAATTAAGCGCAAAATGTTGTGTCTCTTTATTCTTGCCGCCCTTCTCGCCCTATCGCCATAATCAACTCCGCTAAATTATCCTCACCACATATCCTTCTGAATAAATAAATAATCCTCCAAACTTTCACTTTTGCCTTTTGTCTGGTGCACATCACCCGCCGAAAGCGCAGAATTGCAGCAGTTTTTTTTGGGGGGGGGGGGTGAAGCTTTTCCCGCTATTAAATCAAAGTACCACTATGAATGTCTTTATGCTTTGATAGTACATACATCAGGATATTAATACTATTATCAATAATACAAAAGTTCCAACTGGACCCCACGAATAAAAGCTCACTTTAATCCCTCCTCTTTCATAGTACAGGTATTTAAGGTAGGAAATATATTTTATCCTCTTCGATATCAGTGAACCTATTAACAAATCTTACCAAAAATTGGATTTAAAATAATTTTGCATTCTGATGAGAAAAAAACTTACGTATTAGAATATAGTAAATTTTTTATTGATATTCGATTCGCATTCTGTCTATGTCTCCCATGGTCACCGTTCTATTATTGCTGCTGGCTATCTGTGTCTTGGATGTTTTTTGTTGCATTCCAATGCAAACTGCTCAAGGAGCGGCAACAACACTGCCAATTATGACTACGAATATAAATTTTGCAACTAGAGATGGGACAAAGATTTTATTTTTTCATTATTTTTGAGGAAATAATTTTTGGATCAATTAGTAGCACCAATTATGAACTTATGAAAAATTTCAAATTTGTCATTAGGGTTGCAGTCTATATTAAAAAAGAGCTAAAAAATGAAGTTTTTGAATTCAAATTGGTACCAAAGCAAACGATTCTAAAACATATCTAAAAATTAAATAAAAAAAATAAATAGTCCGATCTCTACCGCAACCTCAACACGAATGAGTATCACTTCTTCAAACACAGTGAATCCGACTGCAACAACGATGGCAACATCGTCCACAACTCCGACCACCACCACTACAACCACTACAACAACAACAACTACTACTACAACTACTGCAACCACTACAGGTGATAATACTCTGTCACATTAGTGTATGGATATGGATGGGTATTGTATAATTTTTTGCTTCGCTCTTCATCAAGCCAATCTGATGCCGCAATGATACTTAAGCTTGTAATTTGTTCCTTTATTTTGGAGCCATTTTTAATTAACATATAAATGAACCGAGAATTTTACATAAAGTTCTCGATAAGATTTATTATTCTTTTTTTATTATAAATTTTTCTTTTCTCTTTTGGAGCGCCTTAGCTCTTCTCTCTCTCTCTCTCTCTCTCTCTCTCTCCATTTTTTGAGGGTTTAAAAATCATGAAAGGATGCCTACTAGCTATCTATTTACATCGATATAAATTAATTATTTTGAACATTAATTTTGTTCAGCATGCGGTACTCTACCCAATGTGGCTCCACTGATCTACAACCGTGCCCTGGGTGGGGTCAACGAGTTCGTGTCTCCCGCGCAGATCTGTCCCTGTTCCGGCACCACCACCATCAACTATTTGCCCCTGGGCACTTCCTCCCAGGATGTGCAGGCGAACGTGCAGTGCAACTCCATGTGCGTGTGCTCCAACAGTGATCCGCCGACTTGTTATATTGCGTCAATGGCCGGCACCGGCACCATCGTTGTCAACTTCAGAACCATCTGCTCGTCCCAATGTAAGCGGGATTTGCTTTTCAAATAATACGCAAAAATGGTTCTTAACTTTTAGTTCGAAGTTTTTTAATCAAAAAAATTTTTTCGTAAATTAAATGAACAATATGGCTTATTTAGACCGTCGATTTTTTTTGCCAAAATAATAGATTTTGAAAAACGCTTTGGAGATTGGAAACATTTATCTTTGTGTTTGATTAAGAAATAAATAAAAGTTTTTCACGCGATAATTCAAAGATTACAAGAAAACACATCAATAATACAACAAAGTTCAGCCTGTTTCATAAGAGCATTTGTGGACGCAAATAACACGCCGAACCAGGATGGGTGTTTGGCCAACGCCGACACGGGGCAATGCGAGTTCTTCAATGGCGGATTCTTCTCGGCCATCTACGCTTCTTGCACGGGCCCATGCCCACCAGCTGCCACCGTTTTGGCATGTGCGATTGCCGGCGGATGAATGCCAAAATATATCGAAATTTGGGCTGTGATTGGAATGTTTTTGGAATTCACGGTTTAATTAAATAAAAAATTGTTTTATGATGTTTGGTGAAATTTAATTTTGCATCTTTTAACGCAAATTATCAATATATTACTTGTTGTTATTAAACTGCTTTTTGGATTAGAGCAATTGTAATAGGTATCTGAAGGATCATTTTTGTGGTAGTCTAAAGGAATATTTCTTTTGCTGATTAAAAAGTATATATACCTATGTAATACATGTTGATAAATGGTTACAATTTTCGGAAAAAAAATTATTTGAAGGATCGAAAATCTTTTCAACAAATTAAGGACCATTTTCAACCAAAAAACTGACCAAAGAAAGCATCGCAGATTAACCACCCAAACCGGTAGTTTCCTTGACCTTTCTTTACCTTTCTCCATCACCAATCCGCCTTCAATAAAAACGGCGTATATCAAAAAGCTATGTTCCTAACACTTTTTCCCTTCGTTAATTACCAAAAAGTTTTCCACGCATCTACTTCGATTTTTTAATACTTTTTAGGAAATTCAGCAGATTCTCTCCTTAGAAGATGAAGCTTAATGAATATTGAATATATTAGTGAATATAAAGCGCCATCAATAATTGATAACAAGTGGTATTCATGAATTTGATGTTAAGATCAATATATTTACAATATAAGTGTTGCGATCGCAAAATCTATGCGTTTCGTGGTTGGTATACTGTTGTTTATCAATCTTCAAATTTTACGCGTGTTTTGTTGTATGCCAATGAAAATGGCACCAAAAGAAGCGGCTATGATAATTTCGACGACAACATTGCAGCCCACGACTTCAACAAATACTATGTTACATACGACAACTGCTACTACCTTAACATCAGCTATAATCCCTATGACAACCACCAGTACAACCATTTCAACAACTACAACTCCTACAACTACAACAACTCCGACGACAACAACCACGACAACTCCGACGACAACAACCACGACAACTCCGACGACAACAACCACGACAACAACCACGACATCTACAACTACATCGACGACGACTACTACCACAACTACGACTACCACAACAACTACCACAACGACCACAAGTATGTTTGTAAATAATATGAAGGGTTTAAGCTGATATTTACATTTTTGGCGAAATCGCATGATACGAATAACCTATAGTATTTGTAAATCGAAATAAGTTTAGTTCATAATTAATCTGCCGCCATAAAAATATAAATTCTATTACGAAATTGACCACCTATTTTCTCGAAGATTCGGCCACTTCCAAAAGACATTATTATCCATTGAGTGCTGTGCAAAATTACAAAATTGGATTTTTTGCGTCAACACTTCAAAATGTCTGAAAAAAATAGTTTAAATGCAAAATTCTATAGATGCCTAAAATGTCTAGATTCCTTCACTATATGAACTACATTAGACAATTTTGACAATATTTGAACTTTTTATTATTCACTTTGAATAAGAAGAATTTAAGAATTTTGTATTCAAAAATGAATAAACAACCATTTGTACAAAATGTTAATTTTGGATAATTTGTAATTTTGAACATCGTTTTAATCTTTTAGACATATTTTTTATAAAATGTTTTGACATTTGTAGTATCGATGTCGACGCTAGCCATCCAATTTGTATTTTTTTCTCAATTAACCTAGTAGAGTGCTATGGATCTCATCATAACATTATCATTTTCCTTGGTGTTATTTTGCGTTTTAGCCTGTGTTCAGAGTGCCCCTCCGAATTCTGCTCCTCTGATCTACAACAGACAACAACCGGGCATTATGTCCTCCAGCACTCCAATGCCGATCTGTCCCTGTTCCGGCCCGACCACCATCAACTACTTCGTCGCCCCCCAAAATGTGCTAGCTGATTGTCCTGCTAACAATTTGTGTGTCTGTGATGGAACTAATTGCTACCAACAGGTCAGAGGAAATGACTTGTCTGTCCGCTTCGTCGTGGACTGCTCCTTCATGCGTATGTTTATTATTTGGATCAGATTTTCAGGTCAAAATCTGTTTTTTTTAACCATGAAACTTATTGGATGTTGAAACTAGAGACGGGACGGTCGGTTTTTTCGGTTTTTTCAGTGTCGGTTTTTTAACCGAAAAAAACCGACCGAACTTTTTTGGATTTTTTCGGTTTTTTATCCGAAACCGACCGACCGAACGATCCCAAAAAACCGACAAAACCGACGACCGACTTTTTTACTGAAAAACCGACAAAACCGACCGAGAATTTGTTCGGTTTTTTCAAAAAATCAAGCGATTTTTGGCTCAAAATGACTAAATTTCATACTGTAATTAAATTAGATAAAAATTCAAAAATTTCTCCGGCGACCCCTATTGGTGCCGCTGTATCTTTCAATTCAATGTTTATTGGCATCTACCTATATTGGCATCTATAGGCGGAATTGAACACCTAAATNGACTAACATATTTTTTTTAAATTTTTTAAATACCAAAAAGAGGAAGGGGCAATGCAGCTCACTACTAGCCTCCAGCTCAAAAGTCAAAAACGTTCGTTTTCAACGTTCGTTTTCAAATGTTCATTCAATTTTTTACGGCTTCAATGTTTTTTTTAAAATATAAAAAATTTTAAAATTTTTTTAATTTATAAAATAAAATTATATTTTTTAAGAATTTTTAACGGCATTGCAATTTTCATAAATCTTATGATTTTCAAACAATTTCACAGGTATAAATTTTCCAAAAATTTTATTAGCCTATGAAATTTAAGAATTGAGAAGGAGACTATTGAATTGTACCCACCCGAGAGTGGGGTATCTCGCATATTTTTATTACCCATTAGCCATTACCCTCCTCTTGTTCATATGTATATGACGGAAATGATTATTTTTTATTTTTTTGAGTTGAAATCTTCGTCTAATGAATAATAAATATGGAATTGATTTCGTTATATTTGTCTTATAAATATAAAATTATATTTAATTAATTTTTTTACCAATTCTTTAAAAACCGAAAAAACCGAAAAAAACCGACCAAAAAATGTCGGTTTTTTTCGGTTTCGGTTTTTTTCGGGTTTTTATCCGGACCGACCGACCCTCTTGTCTGGTCTCTAGTTGAAACTATTTGGAGCAAAAAATAGCATTTGTAATTCAGGGAAAGGTTTCAAAATTAAATCTGTTCCTTACTTTAATTTTCAACACGACAAGAATAACAAATAAAATAATAAAATTAAAAAATAGGCTTGTTTAACTCTATACTAGAAGCTAGGTACTGTTGTTTATAAGTAGGGCGAGGATAGTTATGGAGATACATTTTTTCCTGATATCAGAACGACTAAATAACTAAAAAAGCATTTTCCACTTGATTAGAAGCTTCTAGAGTGATTTTTAATTTCTATATTTTTCCATATTTTCCGATATTGATCCATAATTACATATTCCATATTTTTCACCCATATTTAGCCATTTTCATATATATTTTGTATATATTTTGCGATTTTTGGTTAAAAAATGCATTTTTCTATTCTTTTTTGGCATTCTGAGCATATTTTTTTGCACCTTTAAAAATTTTTGATATTTGTATAAATTTTGTAAATTTTAGGTTTTTCTTGTTTATTTTGTAAACTTTCGGCATTTCGTGCCTATTTTGTGAAATTTTAGTCATTTCTTTCTATCTTTCAATTTTCAGCATTTTCATATCAACTTTCAAAATTTGAGGAGTGAAAAACAATAAAATGAGTCTTTATCCGTTAAAATTACTGTTTTGCTGGTCTCCAGTGATTTCGACAGAATTGGTCTCGACAGTGTTGGTTTCGACAGTGGGTTTCGACAGTAGTTGACTTCGACAGTGCATAGATTTTTTAAAAAATACGAAATATACTTATAACGAAATGCATATATTTTTATTTTTGGATTAATATGGCCTAAATTACTAGGTCGTTTCATAAAAATGGCTGTCTTTGTATCCACGCGGACAAAATCTATAAATTTTAAAAATAATACTCCCAAATGGCAAAAATCGGCCATTTTAAGTAATAGAATTGGCCAAAAAAGCAATTTTTGAGAAATCATAAAAATTTTTGAAAAATCATAAAAAATCAACAAGTGGATGGATCGAGATGCAGTTTTTTGTATTCGAAACAGAAACACCTTAGCCACATACAAGACGGGGGTATAAACTCAAATACTTATCAAAATTCCGTTTTAAACCGGGAAAATCCGGTTTGGCCATTTTTGATTTGGCCATTTGGTTCCATAAAAAGCAAAATTGTAGAGGAATTTGGGAGTATCATTTTTGAAATTTAGATTTTTCGGCTCATTCTTTAGTGGGTTTTTTTATGAAGACCTAGTAATTTAGGCCATACTAATCCAAAAATAAAAATATATGCATTTCGTTATAAGTAAATTTCGTATTTTTTAAAAAATCTTTTCACTGTCGAAATCAACTACTGTCGAAACCCACTGTCGAAACCAACACTGTCGAGACCAATTCTGTCGAAATCACATGTAACCGTTTTGCTTATAGAAATAATTATTTTTTTCATTTTTTAAATAAATTTTGAGCATATTTTATATGAAATTTGGTCAATTTTAGTCCATCTTTTTGTCCATATTTCCACTTTTTAGTCCATATTTTATGGCCATAGTTTGCCAATTTTATTTCCATAACTATCCTCGCCTTATTTATAAGTACATAGTGAAAAAATTTACCTTCAACCTAGGTATTATGAAAATATTGCCCTGCTGTATATGATCTTTAAACCTATAACAAATTGCCAATTGAATTGATCATTTTCAGCTTGTGTGATGCAAGCATTTTTGCTGGGGTCTAGCGGTTGTCTGGCACTGGCCATGCCTGGCAACACCCAATGCGCCTTCACTCGCGGTGGCCAACCTTTCCCTGCCCTTGTCGTCACCTGCGGTTCCTGTCCACCACCGAGGAATGTTTTGGCATGCAGATCTGCCATCGGCGGATGACTTTTATACGCATTGTCATGAAAAATATTTTTTCTTATGAATTCTGTTATAAGATTATTTGATACTCTCCTGGGTTGTATTTTTAAAATCCTATTTAATTTTATATTTTTTTGTATTCTTCTTTTAATATTCATGAAAAAACAATTTATCCATTCAATTGGGATTTTTCTATTGTTTTCTATTTATATTTAATACAATTATTTGAATTTAGCTATCATAAAAAATTTATCATCTTAATTTTAATGCAAGTTTTTAATTTAAAAATTAAGAATTAAAAACCAAACAAATTTTACAAATATTTGCAATTACAAACTGATGAATAGCGATTATGTAAATAGTTCAAAATACAAATTGTATCAAATCGTGAAAAAAATTGAACAGTAAATAGACACATTTTATTATAATTTTTTATTGAACAAGTATAGTTGCTTTTATTTTATGGGAGCAAGGCACAATAATATGTTGATGCTATGTAACATAAACATAACATCATTAAAAAGTACCTTCTAGCTAACGGGGAGGGGCCAAAATAAATTTCAAAATAAAATAAAAAATGAGATAGGACGGCTCAATAGATGAGTGCTGTGTGATTTTTGATTTTTTATGCAAAATTTTTTATAATTAAACTCGCCTTTGGTGAACGCAATATTGAATAAATTTTCCATTAAAAATTCAAAAAATCATCCAGCTCTCACCTATTGCCATGGTACACCTATATAGCCGGATATTCTATCGATTACCGGTTATCCGACCCGTTGAAGTGAGCCCAATAAAAAAATTTTACATTTAAAAATCAAAAATCATACAGCACTCACCTATCGAACCGTCCCTGCCTCATATTTTTACTTTATTTCAACTTTTTATATGTTAGCCTTATTCTGCGGTCGCTAGAGCAAGATCAATTTAAATCCATTTTTGCGGTCGAGCGAGAACTTTGAAACGAAAAGTACAGTTTGGGTTATAACTCGGTTTAAACCAAACCTAGAGAAACGAGCTTGGTGTCAAAAAATAGAGCAAATTATTAGTTACAAAAAGAGCCTAAACCCACATCGGCCTAATCTAACAGAAGTTATGGCCAAAATAATCATTCGTGCAAGCCTTTTTTGTAAATTGGCCGATACGTGTGATATTTTGGCCATAACTTTTTTTAGACTGGGCCAATTCTGATGGGCTTAAGCTCATTTTAGCTAATAATATCCTTTCACATGAAATTTTTTCTCCAGGTTTGGTTTAAACCAAGTTATAACCCAAATTATACTTTTCGTTTCAAAGTTCTCGCTCGACAACAAAAATGGATTTAAATTGATCTTGCTCTAGCGACCGCAGAATAATTCTAAAATTTGGTTTGCACCCGCCCATCGTTAACAAGAAAGTATCCACCAATAAAAATAGTGTGTACGGCGGCGAGGTGCAGTGGTCTATCACACGGGACACAAATTCCGGGACGTGGAACACTTGTGTTCTTTTAAGCTTTTAACCGAACCAACCGGGAACCCCAGAAATGAGGGAATAATACCGACGGGATACAGAATAAACAAAAAATAGTAGGCGAATTATTTATGTTATTTAATTCAAAAATCAAAATTTGTTGTGAACCAATGGATTCTGTTCAGGATTCCTATTTTTAGTTTATATTAATATTTTAATATAGTAAAGAAACAAAAAAGTGATGCATAACGTCATTCTTTTCACATTTTTCTAAATGAGTATTTACCTAGAACTGATTCTTTCCTGGATTACAATGGTGCTGAGTCGTTACAAAAAAGTGCAAAACCACAAAACTTCCCTAAAAACTTTTTTTAGAAAAACATACTAGGTGTGAGGGACCTCCCAGCAGCAGGTGGCCTACCCGAACCCAATTCCTCTTCGAAGCCGTCGTCCCTTTCCCATTTCCGTTCCATGATCATTGATCCCACATTTATTACTCCGCCCCTTTTGCTTCACCATGTAATCCCTTTTCTTCCTTGTAATCAGTTTGATGATATGGACTCAATAGAATGATTGAACTGTGATTTGCTCTCCGGAGCATGTAGGAGAAAATCCTTTTTGTGTTGTCCATCTGTTTTTGGGGCCAAATGTCTGCTGGACCTTTGGAGGGACCATCCCAGAACCCAGGGCCCGGGTTCATCCCTTCACACGGTGGTTCCGTGCTATAAAGCCCATCTGCTGGAGGGCGCAGCACGCCACCACTCACAGGTAGCACCAGTTATTTTCACTATAGGCTAGGCCAAAACTTTCAGCAATAAAGTTGTGCAGAATTTTATGCTCTATCTTCTTGTATTTTTAGTTTTTCGAAATTCGAAAAAGGTTCAAAATTTACGTGCAAACTTCCATTTCTTCAATTTTTTTGAAATTCCGCTTTTTGTAAGATTATATTTAACCAAACCTAAATCCAACGTATTCCGTATTCTATGAATGTTAAATAAACAAATCACAACAAGGGCCACACTTAAGTAACATTTGTTACCTTTTTGACCATATTGCCACATTTTTCCACTTTTTGTCTTTTGCCAGATTTTTGAAATTTTTAATTTTATTAAAAGTGATCAATTTTCTTAAGAAATGACCTAGAATTTAAAAAATTTTCTCCGGAACCCTTAATACATTAAATTTCCTTACAAAAAGATGATCTTAAGCCTCTTCTCCCAAACAACAATTACTTGACAAAGTGATAAGTACATAGATGTAGAATAAATATTTTTGAAAATTCATCAATCTTTTTCACGCTTTTAAAGATGCCATTTTTTGCCACATTTTTGCCATATTTTTCAGACCAAAAAAGAGCAAATGCCACATTTTTTATGGTTTGGAAGNATAAAATCAATGGCAAATGCAAAATTAGACAAGATAAAATGTCGTATTTAACCCCATTACTTCATCTTATGCTCAATTAGTTCTTGAATTTTTCCCATTCTGAGAATATCATTTAGATCACTGGGATTGATCTGATTCAATGCTCTTTTTGTTGAACATTAAAGTTGAGAGAAATGACCTAGAATTTAAAAAATTTTCTCCGGAACCCTTAATACATTAAATTTCCTTACAAAAAGATGATCTTAAGCCTCTTCTCCCAAACAACAATTACTTGACAAAGTGATAAGTACATAGATGTAGAATAAATATTTTTGAAAATTCATCAATCTTTTTCACGCTTTTAAAGATGCCATTTTTTGCCACATTTTTGCCATATTTTTCAGACCAAAAAAGAGCAAATGCCACATTTTTTATGGTTTGGAAGGGGCAACCCCGATAACAACAAAATAACAATTTAATATCCGAATTAATAAATTTGCAAATTAAACAATGACAAAGTAATTTTCTAATTAAAAATTTGCTCTTGACTTTATCTGCCAAAGTGCATTAAAAATGAATCCGATCATGCCGGCAAAGGCGAAAATTGGTTAATGGTTCCGTAGTATTGACCTCTCGCGATCTCTTTTTTTCTGCCGAAAAAACTTCTGCAGCACACATTTACTATGTAATCACGACTATCGCAGAACTTCCCTTTATTAATCTATCCGTTCACTTTACAAGCCCATTCGTTTCCGGAAATTTTGTTAAGTTTGATTAATAAACGAAAATTCTTCTAAAAATTTGACCAGTTCGTTTTCATATTACCTTGATCGTAGAAAAATATTGCCGCAATGCTAAGGTTCTTCAAATTTATTTTGGGGAAAAACACATTGAAAAACCAAGTCAATTTCTGCGACTGTTATTAGGTCTTGCCTGACCTTTATCTTCTGGCTTCAATTACCAGCTTCCCATGGATGAATAATATTTTTATGGTTATAGGACAGGAAGAACTGGATAGAGTCGTTAACATTGTTATTAATAACTTATAGGTTATGGGCTTTTATCCCTTTAGTTTTTTCTCCTTATTCGAAATTTTATGTTTTTTCAGGGATTTATCCTTTTATCTTGACGTTTAATTGCTTAACATTCGCAAAATTTCCTGAAGATTTCGATCTAGAATCTCGAAAATTTCGTTTCTCGAAAAAATCTCGTAAAAAAATGAGAATTACTTGGCTATCCTGAAAAATATATCACTTTTTCATTTTTCATGCCTTTATGAATTTGGTGCCACTTGGAAATTGGAATTTTAGAGTATTGAAAATTTAATTTTTAAAATTCTTGTCTACAGAATTTCTTGTCGAAAAATGGTCTATAATCAACTCGCTGTTTTTTTAGAAGTTTAAAATTATAAAATATATTTTTTTAAATTGCGGATAAAGGTAAATCAATATGGGGATAAACAATCGAGTATGGAAAAAATGAGATCTAATTGAGTTTTGATTTAAAAATGAGATTTAATAGTGAAATAATAGATATAATGCGAGAGTAAGAAGATTTAATAAAATATTCTGAATTCAACCTATCAATACATTTTTTGTCAAAAATTGACAAAAAAGAACGAACTAGAACAACCAAGAGGTTCGATATTCGGATAAATAGAACCGATCGAGATGTTCGAGATTAAAAAACTTTCCATCGAGATTCTCGAAAAATCTCGTTTATCGAAAAACTCGAAAACTCTCAAAAAGGTTCGATCGAGATTTCGATCGAGAATCTCGAAAAATCTCGAACCGAGAATCTCGAAAAATCTCATCTCGGTCTGGTCTCGACCTTCACATCGACCTTGTTATCATTAAAAGATAAAATAAATTTTATGTTCCTTAGATAAAACCACTTAATTATTCTCCATGGTTGCTATTTTATGGTTAGTTCTACAAATCCGATTTGTTTGTTGCTGTATAAGAACCCCAATCAGCCAAAGTGCAGTAATAAAATCACCACCAACAACAATGACAATAACTGCAACAACCACCCGTATGCCCACGACAACATCAACTACAACAATCGCAACAACTCCGACGACTACTGCCATGGCTCCTGCCACGATGACGACGACAACTACAACACCGGCAACAACATCTACAACACCGACTACGACGACAACAACCACGACAACAACAACATCTACAACTACGACAACTACCACCACCACTACGACCACAACTACAAGTATTTTCTATAAAATCGATTTTTATTTCTACATATTTTTGTATTTAAGCCTGCGTGCAGGGGGCACCCGCGGGTACTGCTCCGCTGATCTTTGACCGCATGCAGGGCGGCATCGCGCAGCCCACGCAAACATCATTGGCGTGTCCATGTGCCGGCACGACCACCATCAACTACTTGCCCCGAGGCGCTTCGCCCAGGGATGTGCAGGCTAGTTGTGCCGGGAAATTTTCGAAACCAAAACCCAAAAACAATCGATCAAAATCGAATTGCCTGGTGAGAGGTAAATCACGATTTTAAATCACAATTTTGGCCAAAGATTTGGTTTCTTAAAATTCAAAATATTTATTAAAGGAAGAAATCATTATTATGAAAGTGCAGGCCAACGTGCAGTGCCGCAGTCTGTGCGTTTGCTCCACCAGCGATGTTTGCTATCAGCCAATCAATGTCGGCAACGGCAACATCCTCATCAACTTCATCACTGACTGCTCCGTCACGCGTTAGTATGACCGGGATTGCATGGAACTGGAACGGGTTTCAGATGTTTCCAATTTCCCGGACCAAAATTTCGTTTGGCAGTCCGAATGTTGAAAGAACTTCCGGTTTCATACAACCTTATTCGCAATTACATAGAACTCAAATGCACTTTAGGGGGTAAAAGGTATGTACAAAAATGATTTATTTATACATTAAAAAACGTAAAATAATTTTTTTTGTCTAAAGCAATCTCAATCAAGATAGATGAATGAATCATTGTTGGGAGCCTAAGCTGATGTTATGCATACATGAACTATAAGAGGATAAGTGAACACGTCGAATAATATAGAATAAAAATTGGGCGCCGGGAGAACGCTTTGAATCCTCAATTTTATGAAGCGAATACCTTATTATAAATTGCTACAGGAAAAGCGAGTGATCAGAGAAAAAGAAATCAGGCAACAATATGTTTTAACATAACATGCTTTCGCATCATAAAATTGAGAAGCTAAAATAAAAGTTGAAATTCTCTGGCTTTTCTACGCTGATTATAGACTTACTTATAAAGCGAAAATGCAATGAGAGTTGAAATAATACGCGTTTTAGGGGTTTTGAGTTAAATTCTGGAATACGTCAGAATTAAAATGTAACACCCTATGGAAAGAAAGGCTAAAATTTATAATTCAAAAAAGACAATGTAGAATTGCGAAAATTACCTATTAAACTATAACTATATTATAAGTACTTGTGTCATATGTCCATTAAACATGTTAAGCATGTGTGATGCGGGCCTTTGTGAGCGGGACGAACACGGTCAATGGGTGTTTGGCGGTGGCTGGCACCCCGACCTGTGCCGTAAATCAGGGCCAAAACTTCCCGGCCATCTACGTGTCCTGCACCGGTCCCTGCCCGCCATCAATCACTACTCTGACCTGCGCGGGAGTGGGATAAATGAGAAATGGATTTTGGATTTTTTACGAACATCTTTACTAAATATGCTTTTACATAGATTGTTTATTTTTATTATCTAAAAATCAGTTCTAACTCTCATAATCACTTTGTTTTAGCCGGAATAAAACCTAATGAGGAACCAGTAATTGCCCCTGATTGATCACTCCTGCACTTTTTATTTTTGCCTTTTCCACTAACATCCCGAGATCAATGGATATTGGAATGCTTCATTTAGTTTAGAATCTAATTTTCTTTTGATTTTATCTAATGATTATAAGCATTTTAAGATTTTTGAATCCACAAATTTTCTTCATCTTTCCATGCTTTTCTATTTATTTTTTCTAATTTGTAGAGTATGGATGTATTTTGTTGCATTCCAGCAAAAACTGATAATGAAGAAGCGGCGACTATCAATCTCACCATCAATATCTACGACCACTTCCATCTATTATAAATATTCACATCTATAAAAATCTTTTCCTAATACTGTACTTATTATTAGAATCCTTCCATTTTAGCCTGCGCGCAGAGTGCTCCGTCCGGCACGGCAACCTGATCTACAATCCTGTTCAGATTGGCCATTCCATGTCAGTTGCCCGGATCTGTCTCTGTTCCGGTCCGACCTCCCTGAACTTCTTGTCCTGGTCCGCCTTTCTTCTCATTTCTTGTTCCGATATTTTGCATGTATTCCATCATTGTTTTCTTCCCGTCTTCAGCCTCCCCGGAATAGTGGCCTTCGTGCTGGACTTGGACTGCATCATAACGCATTCATGGTTATTACTAAGGTTACCGCGGGGTCCTCCAAGGGGACCCCAAGGGAACCCTGTCCCCGCGAGCCCCCGCGGCCTTTTTCCCGCGGGACACGGGGACAAAATGCACCCCTAAGAATGGGGAAATCGGCCAAAATTGATCATTATTTTTGGGGGTTAATGGGAAAATGACGGAAAAATAAAATTTTCTAAACCAATTTTTCTTAAGAAATGTTCGAAAATATTGAAAATTTTTCTCCGGCGGCCCCTATCGCGGCTGCCGAAACGGGGCTGCCTATCAGGGCTGCCGATTAGTGTAGCTCGGGAACAGGTTCCAGACCTTAAATCAAAATCAACAAACGTGAATAAAAAATTATATAAATTTTCAAAAAAAACTATATCCTGTCATCCTTTCTTGGATTTTGGAAATATTGTTCATATTTTACCAAAAATACCATCAATTTTCATAAAGTTTACAATATTTTTCCGGTGGCCTATATATCGAAGTACTCGTTCGTTTGTGTCCCCAATTTGAGTTCTCGTTCCTATAATTGAGCTGATCCTTAACCCTCCCCATTTTCAAAAAAATTTCATAGGCTATGATTGTTTGAAAATTTTCTAAATTTAAAAAAAAACTTTTTCCTAGGTATACAATTGATCGAAAATTTAAAATTTTTATAGACTTAAGATTTCTCGAAAAAAATTTTAAAAGATTAAAATTTATCAAAAAAATTCAAAATGGCTTACCTAATAATGAAAAAATTTAATTGATTTAAAATACTAAATTTTTCATTAATGTAAAAAATTTTCTCGAAATTTTTTTCGAAAATTCCAGGACAGAAAAAATTCTTGACCCCGCGGTGACCCGTCCCCGCATGGAATCCTGCAACCCTAGTTATTACAATTGGGATCCGCCTGTCCCCGACTTTCAGGGTTGTTTAAACTTCAACTGTTCTATTAGTATTATCAAATCAAATAAGATCGACATTTATCTAGAGAACAAAACTCCTGAAATTTGTAATCAATTAATGTTTATAAAAGGAGTTAAAAAGTGTTATGTAAATTAATGTAATTTGCATATCTACATAAAAACAAAGTGCAAGTTTGATATTCTATTTCAAAGCTTCGCATTTATCAAAAGTAATTAAAAAACTTTGGTTTTTGAAGCTTAAGCATTTCATTTTTTTGAAGCATTTAATTACTATTTTCAGATCCTAAAACCCCATTTTTTTGCTCTTTTGGGCCAATACATATGAGACTTGTTCGCTTGGTGGTTTGGAGCCTTTTGGTCAATTGTCAATAATCATTTATTTATCAGCTGGAGGATTGGTAGGATTTGACTGAAACGGATTGATCCGTTCCTTGCGATATGTTTGAAAACATCGGTGAACATCGATCAAGCTGTTGCTGCTCATCAGCAATTTTTACCCCCAACCATTAGCCGGTTAATACGGGTTCATCGTTCAAGTCATCCATTTTCAAAGAAAGAAAGCATTTATGGTGGCTAAGGAGCAACAAATAACTGGTTGGTTCCGATTTCCTTTTTTTATTTAGAAGCTTCAAGTCGGGCCCATAAACTTTTTTCATCATATCATATTCCTTTAATACGCCGCCAAATTTTATTATGGGTTCCATTTTGGCTGCGGAAAGCTTAATTTGAGCATCTCGTTCTAAACAGCAGTTCTATATTGATGTGATTCGCAACATTTTATTTATTACTTAAGTAATAAGTTGCAAATAATTTGAAATTATTTTTATTCTCTGTTATGCCAAATGAATTTGCCCATTTTTTATTTTAATCAGAATGCATTCTCTACTCCATATTATGCCCATTTTGCTCATCGGGGTTGGACATTGTTGTGTTCGAACACCACATGGTCATAATGATTTCTTGGTTATACCAACAGCAACAACAACAACAGTCCCAACATCTTCTAAGGTGGCCCCAGTTCCAACCTCAACATCTGTTGTTGGTGCTAATACACCGGGTAGCAATGCAGCGTCCGCGATGATGACAAACATACAACCTACAACCATTTCCACTGGTAGAATCACAACCATGACAACCACAATTCCAACGACGACTATGGCACCAACCACAACTTCGACTGCAATGACAATGACGACAACTTCCATGAATCCCGGAATGATGACGACTACTACAACATCAACCACGACGACTACCACGACACCCACTACGACTACTACCACAACTCCCACTACGACGACGACTACCACGACACCCACTACGACGACTACCACAACTCCCACTACGACGACGACTACCACGACACCCACTACGACGACTACATCTACCACAACAACAACTACTACAACCACCACAACGACTACCACCACAAGTATAAATATTTCGGTTGATAATTTGTTTATCCAATTGATTGACCTAGTTATCAAATGGATTTGACTCTTCACATCGGATTTTTCTTACATACCTAGCGGCCTATTAGGTGTCTGCTTATATCAAGAATAAAACGATTTTTCGTGCTTAAGCCCTTAATTTTCTATAAAATCGATTTTTATTTCTACATATTTTTGTATTTAAGCCTGCGTGCAGGGGGCACCCGCGGGTACTGCTCCGCTGATCTTTGACCGCATGCAGGGAGGCATCGCGCAGCCCACGCAAACATCATTGGCGTGTCCATGTGCCGGCACCACCACCATCAACTACTTGCCCCGAGGCGCTTCGCCCAGGGATGTGCAGGCTAGTTGTGCCGGGAAATTTTCGAAACCAAAACCCAAAAACAATCGATCAAAATCGAATTGCCTGGTGAGAGGTAAATCACGATTTTAAATCACAATTTTGGCCAAAGATTTGGTTTCTTAAAATTCAAAATATTTATTAAAGGAAGAAATCATTATTATGAAAGTGCAGGCCAACGTGCAGTGCCGCAGTCTGTGCGTTTGCTCCACCAGCGATGTTTGCTATCAGCCAATCAATGTCGGCAACGGCAACATCCTCATCAACTTCATCACTGACTGCTCCGTCACGCGTTAGTATGACCGGGATTGCATGGAACTGGAACGGGTTTCAGATGTTTCCAATTTCCCGGACCAAAATTTCGNCCATCAACTACTTGCCCCGAGGCGCTTCGCCCAGGGATGTGCAGGCTAGTTGTGCCGGGAAATTTTCGAAACCAAAACCCAAAAACAATCGATCAAAATCGAATTGCCTGGTGAGAGGTAAATCACGATTTTAAATCACAATTTTGGCCAAAGATTTGGTTTCTTAAAATTCAAAATATTTATTAAAGGAAGAAATCATTATTATGAAAGTGCAGGCCAACGTGCAGTGCCGCAGTCTGTGCGTTTGCTCCACCAGCGATGTTTGCTATCAGCCAATCAATGTTGGCAGGGGCAACATCCTCATCAACTTCATCACTGACTGTTCCGTCACGCGTTAGTTCGTGGGTTGCATTTAGCCGTAACGGTTTCGAATGTTCCCCGGTACAAACTGGTATTTTATGGGTTTATTCTGATCAATCCCTGTTGTTAAAAAGGCTAAACTCTTTTTTGATCCAAAAATTAATTTATGATCCTATAAATTACACACCAAATTAATTGATTTATACCCTATCCATTAAACACGTTAAGCCTGTGTCATGCAAGCTTTTGTGAGCGGAACAAACACAGTCAACGGGTGTCTGGCTGTGGCTGGCACCCCGACCTGTGCCGTAAATCAGGGCCAAAACTTCCCGGCCATCTACGTGTCCTGCACCGGTCCCTGCCCGCCACCGATCACCACCCTAACCTGCGCGGGAGTGGGATAAAATCAATGGCAAATGCAAAATTAGACAAGATAAAATGTCGTATTTAACCCCATTACTTCATCTTATGCTCAATTAGTTCTTGAATTTTTCCCATTCTGAGAATATCATTTAGATCACTGGGATTGATCTGATTCAATGCTCTTTTTGTTGAACATTAAAGATTAAAGTTTTATATTTCCAAAATTCATGGAGAATATGGAAGGAAAATGTTCAGAAGATAATAAAATTAGATAAGTTTAGAATGAAATTCTAGGCGTATAAGAACCCTACTAACATTAAATATTTTCCCAAATATTTTTCATAGCTAATTTTTGCATTGCTATCAAATCCGTGTCTTTTGCACTATTACCATTTATCTTTGCAAAAAGTGCGATTGTGTTGTCTCTCTATACATAGCTCTACAAATTACATACATATATTATTTTACGTGAAAACAGGACCCAAAAGCACAATGGCCCTCCAGGCATCACTTTTCATATGCAGAAATCCATCGGGTGACTGGTCGAATAGAGATAGCTGATTACGAATGCGGGAGAGCGAATGTTCCTTAGGCTGAAGATATAAAAGAAAATTGCGGAATTTGCTGATCAGCTCGGTGGAGTCCATTGTGTGCGTCGACCATCATCATTGTGTGGGTACAGCTCATAATCCAGATCCTTTTGTTGGGCTGGCAAGAACCTGTTGCTTATGAAACCGATAAACCCTCTTCTCTGTCCATTTATTCAGATTATAAAAGCTTCATCAGATTCCTGCTACGCTTCGCAATAGCTTCAAACCCATA
>LDKF01000792.1:20228-32132 GCA_001026735.1 Rotylenchulus reniformis | reverse complement strand
ATATGATTTCATCATATCTATGATTTGGGTGTATATATACATATTAGGCTAATGATGTTCGAAAGATCCAAAATATATGTGTAAATACATAAAGAAAATTGAAAAATCATAGATATGATGAAATCATATGACAAATCTGATGTCAGATTTGAATTCAGCATATCTGAAAACCCCCGGATCACTTTTAAATAACTGAATTGGCAAGGGAAAAAACCTTTAAAAAATTTCAGGGGGGTAAAGTGAATAAGTACCAACGCCCACTTTTAAAGCAGTGCCAAATAGAGTAGTGTTCGGCACCGGGCCGGATCCGGTCGGGATTGAATCGGGATCCAGGTACCGGATTGAATCGGGATCCGGATACCGGATCCGGTCCGAACAAAATTGGATTTTTTCGGGATTGAAACCGGACCTGGATTGAATCGGGATCCGGATACCGGATCCGGTCCGAACGAAAATTATTCCGGATTACCGAACCGGACTCGGGATCCGGAAGTGGCACCTCAAAAATTTGGCGTTTTGTTGTTAAATTTTAGTCAATTGATCCATAGTGATAAAAAAAGCAAGGGCAAACATTAGAAAAATACTCGAAAATAAAAGACTAAAAATCCCCTGAATCGAAATAAAGTGCAACAAGACTTAATTTTTAATAATCAATCGAATATATTAATCTTAAACCAATGGATGAACTTACTAGATTTTTTTGTTTGCCGGCTTCACCCCTTTCTGTTAAATATTCATTCGCTAAATTGACTTTAAATCAATTGGTTCAATTTCTCACAAGCCAAACTGTTCAGCACATACGGGACAAAATTTCGAACGGCTTGCAAGAAAAAATTTTCGCCTTGAAAAGCTTAGTTTTCATTTCAATTCTCTTATATTCAGGACGCACCAAATTAGTCAATTTTTAGACCCCCGTTTTAAAGACAGATTTGCGGACAATGTTGTACATTTCAATTTAACTTTTATTATCTACAAATATTAAGATGAGAATGATGGGATGCCAAAATTGCACATGTGATTTTGGGTCATCGGTTTTTTTTTCAAAAAAGGGGGGTACAAACTGGAGTATCACCGTTTCAAAGTTCTCGCTCGACTGCAAAAATGGATTTAAATTGATCTTGCTCTAGTGACCGCAGAATACACATTTATAGTTACTGTGCGAAAGTTTTTTGACCCAAAAGTTAGCGGACGTGCTACAGTACCAATGAGCACGCATTTTCTTTTTCGTGAGAACTCTTTTCGTTTTCTTCAACTAGAATGGCTCCGCCAACTGTGATCGGTAATTAAATCTGAAAAATATTCTTAATCCATTTAAGAAACATCATTAGATTGAGCTACCGTTAATGGAGTACGTATGTTCCTTAAATACATTAAGAATATTTTTTTGATTTGATTTACCGCAACAGTACACGGAGTGCTGAAAGCGCAAAGCGCTTTCAACACCGAGCCTAGAAGGGTAAGTGACCAAATTTAGATTCCGTCTATAAATAATAACAGACAATACGTGGATATCAAATTTGGGCGCACTGTCCTTCTAGGTTCAGTTGGAAGCGCAATTCAATTCTTTCCCTTCTGCCTTTCTTCCGAAAACTTATCAAAGGAAAAATTTGCGATACCTTTGTTTTTTGCTTTTCTTGTTCTTGTGCTTTGTGAATTTAAGCTCGATTTCAAAGTGGGGCGGAGAAGGACGCGAAGAAGGGGCGGAGAAGGACGCGAAGAATAAAGAAAGATGGACGCAAAGAATAAAGGAGCCGCCTAACAATATTCAGAGAACAAAAAACCTCCTTTTTCGTGACATTTCTTCTGGCGCTTTTTGAAAGGCCTGTTTTGAAAACCCAAAAATTCAAAAGGGGGACTCTGTTCATTTGAAAATCAAAATCTTAATTTTTTTTACAATTTTTTACTTTTTAACTCATTTCTGAGCAAAATAGTTGCCAAAAAACCAAATTTTTTTTCATTTTTGCCTAACTGGGGGACCCTTTTGGTGGGTTTTCAAAAATAAACTTCTTTCAAATAGTGCCTTTCTTCTTATATATGTTTGAACATAAACTCTTTGCGATTTCTATGATTTTTAAATTTATAAATAAACTTTGTTTCCCTCCAAAAGCCGAAAATCGATCGCCCTTGTTTTCGATGTGAGATCAGAAAAATGGTTAATATGAAGTTAAAGCATATAAGAAAGAGATTCTAAAGGTAATACTAAGTGGAAAATTTGGGCTATTCTTGACACGCACTGTCTCAGCTCCTTGCTCCAAATCCAGTCTTGCCTTGATGCAGCATCCTCCCATACCTGTTGATCGGATTTAATGGAATACATAGAATTTGATTAATGAAATATAATAGAATTTGTTTAAAAACACGACATTATGGTTTTTGAGATGCATAATTGGAAAACTGAAGCAAAATTTGGTCAAAAAAATTAATTAAAACAAACAAAACAACAATTAAAGCATTTAAATTTTAAATTGAGATTCAGAAAATATAATGAATAAATAATGAGGGGAAGGCACAATTTAAAGAATATTATTGGAAATTTTAGAAGGAAAATGAATATATATCTGGGATATAATTGATGTAGACAAAGAATTGAATATAAATATTGACAATGAGCAAGGACATATCACATTTGAAAGGCAAGGAGATGAAACACAATCGATGGAGTGAATTAAAAGACCGAATCATTGAAAAAAGGAAAAAACATGAAATTAACATGGCAAATCGATTTCTTCGTCTTCAGGGCCCTCGTTTTCTATCAAATCCGAATTGTTTGCAGTGACTGATGCGGTGACAATTGATCTTTGTGAGATGTCCAGAAGCTCCGGGAATACGATGTTTTTGATGAACGTTTGTTCGCCCCTGCGAGTATGCGGCGAATACACGCGGATGCCGTCCATCGTTGTCACGCGTGAAAACGCCACGTAGACTTGTCCATGCGAAAAGCATTGCCGACCGCTGAGCACAAGACCCATTCGTTTCAATGTCTGCCCCTGTGCCTGAATAGAAATTATTTATTTGCACAGTTAGCAGTTAGGAAACTTTACTTTGTTGACAGTCATGGCAAAACATGGCTTAATTGGGAATTGGATGCGCCGGAAGCTCAGACCTCTGTGATGGCTGCTATTCCCATACTCGAATTTGACACGTGGGATGGCAAATTCTTGGCCTGCACGGGGCCCCGTCAACAATCGGCAAAATATGTTTTCGTCGGTCATGTGTTTGATCTGCATCCGAGCTCCATTGCACAAACCCTGGGTGACATCCAAATTGCGAATCAGCATTACTGGCGCCCCTGCCTTTAGTGAAATGATTGATTATTTAAAGGATGGAATAATGACCCCACCTTCAATATGAGCTTATGTGGTGGCATTCCCATTGGTGTTTCGTTATGTACGGCTTCAAGGTTGAAATCAGCTCGGTAAGTGTCAAACGGATCTCCACTTCCAAGTGGCTGATCGATTGAATCATAAGTTCGCGCATCTCCCACCATCCGGTCCATTGTAGCGTTGTTGATCGTTGCCACGTCTGCATTTGTTGGACACAGTATGGCACTGTCTGTGATGCAATCCACATTGCGACTTGGATCGGCAAAGAACGATTGTGGGTAGCAAAAGTTGACTATCTCATCAAGCTGTTTAACCGCCAACTCGTCGGGAATCTGCAGATCAGTCGACTGAATTGTGGCATTCGCCCCTGCTTGATGGAGTCCATTGCCGATGATATGAAGCCAATCGCGAAGGGATTGTTGGGAAGGCGCTGTCCGCATATTGATTGTTAGACTGAACAAAATGAAATAGAAAAATGATTTAAAATAAAAATATTCCCACCTTATTTTCTTAAATGTTTCCTGAAAAACGGGTTCCATCTTGATCGATTCTTGTAGTTGTGCATGTCGGTCTCCTTCTTCGACTACTGGAGTTAGTTGTTTCCAGTCACCGCCAAGAACAATCGTCTTTCCTCCAAATGGTTTGTCGTTGGCACAGAGGTCACGAAGCTGGCGGTCCAAATACTTTAGAACTTTTTTGCTGAGCATGCTGACCTCCTTAAAAATGAATAATGAAAACAGTTGGAAATAATTTAGTGAAAAGAAAAAATTAGGCTAATTTCCTTACATCAATGATGATCAGTTCAGCTGCTCGCAATCTGCGCCCTTTTTCAGTCTCATATGCAATGCGCGGTATTGTGTTGTCGTCGACATCATTGGGCACACAAAATTGTCGATGGACAGTCCCGCCTCCGATCAACAGAAGTGCTGCTATTCCGGTGCTTGCCGCAGATATAACAGAACCGCTGTTTAGCTTAAAAATATTAAAATAATTGCAAAACAGTGAAGTGAAAACACACATTTCGCCCCTGCTGATCATCATCAATCAGCGATGGTTTCCCAGCAAGACACCAGCGGATTAGCGTGTTGTATAGAAAGGTTTTTCCTGGAAAAGAATATTATGACCATAATAGGAAAATTAGTTAGAAAAACATACCGCAGCCCCCGGCACCTTCAATGAAAAAGCAGCGATAATCGCCTCTGCCATTCACAGCTTCGGCTATGCGCTCAAAAGCAGCTCGTTGATCCACATTAAGGCGATGGATGTGTTCCAGGACGACCTGACGCGGTGATTTTCGTCTGTCTGTGCCACCAAAGAAGTCGTCAAACAAATTTGCTTCTCCAAGTACTTCTTCTTGTCTGGCAAAATTGTAGTTGGTTGGCAAGCCTTGTAGACCAATTTGACTGAAAAATGAAAAGCGGTAAAATGCTGTCGATCCTACTCCTAACTATACCTGCAGGATGTGTCCATACAATTGAAGTAGTATTCCAAGTTCAGCATAACTTCGCCCCTGCGAAGTTCCCGTGATCGCTGGACATCGTCTGGATCTCGGCCAGCTCTATGTGGACGCATTTCATCCAGGAATGTGTCAAAAAGCTTCTGTGGATCCGATGGTTGACCGTGTACCAACATCATGGCGAAGTAGTGTTGTAGTCGAGTCAGCGACATGTTTTCGTCGCACGCATCACGCATCGCATCGGCGAACATGTCGTCGCTTTCTAGTAGTCGGAGGTGAGCCGCCGTCCCTGCGAAAGTGTCGAATGTCTTGCCGTCGACTGTCCTGAGGTCTTCAAAGCTCTTTGGTCCCTTGCGATTCAGCAGAAGTGCTCTGAAATAATAGTAAAAATGAATATCGGTCGAATTATCTATCGACAAACCGAATGGCGAAAAGTTCTGGCCGTTTCGCCGATACGGTGTAGATTCGGACGAACATTTTGGCTGTTTCAGGGTCTTCAGTCAACGGCCTTCGGCGTGGCCACCAACATCGATGCATTTGGTTCCATCTTAAAATGTGAATTTAAGGCGAAAATTAATGTAAAAAAACGCACGTATAGCGATAAGGAACTTGGTCATATCTGAGTTCGGCAGCATCGGGATCTGTGGCACATAGCTTGAAAAAGGCCATAAGTCGCGTGTCTTCTCTCGCTGCAGCTCGCCCCTGCTCTTCATGTCCTTCTTCAACGACAATTGTTTGTCCACCTTCGTCATGTACACTAAGTGCATAGATTTGGTGGGACAGTCGCACGATCCGATATGAATGGAGTCGCATGTAGGCTTCCATGGCCGTCATGTAGCGTACTTTGAAGGTGGCTGAAATTTCGTCGTAATCGTAGACTTCATCTTGGCCTTCTGTGGCAGCGCCCTTGCGAAGTGGTGTCACGCGAACATACGCCTTTTCGAAACCTGTAAAAGAAATGAAAATTAAAAAATGAATAGTAACCAAAATAGCACCTTTTAGCAAGTACTTGAAGATGTATTTGCATGCTTTCTGGCCAAATACATATTCAATGTTGATGTGGCAGCCGTATTTGAGCAACAGGTACGGGTTATATGGTATGACACTGCTGTCGTCAAAAAATTTGGCGACAGCTTGTCGACCTTTGTTTTGCAAATGGTAGAGCCCAATTGTTTCCTTAAAAGAAAATTCAATTAAAAATTTAGACAAATTTTTGTACCCACATAGTCACGTTGAAGATTTGGGTCGGCGGGTATTCTCTGATAACGGATCTCGTTAAAATCTCTTTCCGGGTCGTTTTCCGGTAAAAGATGGTCATTTTCTGGTATTGTTTGTTGTTCTTTAGGCGCCCCAGCTGGAAGTTCAAAATCAGCTCGAAGGCGGACGTAGTTGGTATAGCGGACTTCTGAAATGATTCGAAAAAACAATTTAAAAAATCTCCAAAACTAAATCTACCTGAAAGTTCAGTTTGGTTGGAAAAGGGTTTCGGGAAATGTTTTTTGCAAATCCGTTGCCCCTGCTCATCATGATCCAGACAAGCATCATTGCAGGAATGGAGCATGAGCGTTGTCACGTAATACCAGAGTCGTCGCTGTTGGTTGGCCTCGGGTGTTTGTTCAGTCATAGGTGGTAGAGCAGGAATTCGTGCCGATACGAACTGGTCAACTTCCTCAGGAGTCGTAATTCGGCTGTCCTTTTTCAAAATAAGCAAAAAGTGGATGTGAGGCATTCCTTAATAGGGAATAATGTGTTTGATGGTGAATTAAAAAAAATGATAAGTACCCCGTTTTTGATGCTCAACACTGTAACACCATCCTGCAGCTTTCCCAAGCACATTCCTTTGTATCAGATCTTTGATGAATTCGGCAGCTTTGTCCATGAAGATTCGGCATACAACCTCACATCTATGCGTGTATGACTGACGCCCCTGCAATGCCTCCGTGATTTCTGGCCAGTTAGGATTCCCCGTGAAAGTGACGAACCTAACAAAAAAAATATTATACAAACATTGATCCATTCATCTCACCAGGTCGGCTTTCCCAAATGGCGGACTATCGTCATGAGTTCTGCGTACTTCTGCTGGTAGTACTGGCGAGAGCCGGCAAAACTTTGCGGCATCCGAAAAACACGCCCCAGCTTTGCATTTGGTCCATGCAGACGATGTATCCCAGACTCCAACACCTTTATGTAGTCGCGTGCAAGTGTTTGACGTAAATTTTTCCGTTCTTGTACAGCCATTTGATGATCCATCTCGTTCCTTTCGATCCGGTTCAGGACAGAAATGACAAAGTATTCAGCAAGGCGCCGAGCAAACCACAGCCAGTGGAATGCATTCTTGTCGTTGTTACGTGTAGCCATTCTGTAGCAGTAAAATCGTCGTTCTGATATGTTCTCCTGTGGGCCCTTTTTCTTCACGCCGAGTACTCGCTTCTTCTTTTGCTTCCATCCAAATTGGGGTTCCACAACAGAATCATGCGGAGCAACGACTTCCTGTATAAAAAGACCGCATAAATTATTAATGGTTAAAAAGAATAAGACCCACATCTTCATTTTGTTCAAGTTGATCAGCATCATCTGCCAGTGGATCGTCAACTTCTCTATCCAGTTCATTTTCTTCTTCTTGCATCTCACGCCCCTGCCTTGTGTTTTCGTCATCATCTTCGCCGAATTCAATTTCATCGTCCCTCATTTCATCGTTTGGAGGAGCAGTGTCAACTTCAACATCTCCAGCTTGATCAAGTTCCGCGTCTCGTGCAGCATCCAATTGGCGCTCCATCTCTTCAATGTCTTCCTCAGCTTGACGCCCCTGCGTTGATGCATACATCTTCTTTTTGATGAACCATCGATAACCAGCAGTGCCCCTTGGATGAAGTAGAGGATAGCAGCAAGGATCAAGCTGGGCGTTCCCGCTCTTCAGTTCGCGCATCGTTCCGGCTTTGTCGCAGACCCAGAATCCTGAAATGTCTTTAATGATTAATTAATCAAATTTTAATCCACTACCATCAACATTTCGCGGCGCCAGACCATCATCGTTGACCCAAATGACAGCAACTTGCTGGGCCGTAGGCGCATCAGTGCGTTCAATGACGGTGCAATTTTTGTTTTGCTTCAAAAGGTCGGTCTTCGCCTCTCTGTCCGTCAGTAAAACAATCTGAATGAAACGTAATGATACAAAAATCAAAAATCCATTATCGACCTGAAATCTCGGTATCTCTCCGTTGTTTCGTTGCTTTGCTTCCTCGACTTTCGCCCCTGCGGTCATGAATGTTTGTCCAAATGGATTTTGGCGCATCAGTTCTTCAAGTTTGGCAAGAATTTCACGTCGAATGTGTCGATTAAGAATCGTGGAGATGTTTTCATCGCGAAGTTTTGTGGCATCTTCCGGCATGAGCGTGTAGACCTGTGCGAAAGTCGGACGAAGTCGTTGTCCCGTGGCATCTTGAGGAGGCATCAGGTCACTGAACTGGAAGGAGAACTCGCCTAAAAAAGTTTGCTTGAAAGGATTTAAGCAAATAGGACAATTAAACTCACCATTATATTTGACTGTGTCCATCCGTCCAGCCATCTGGTCCGCAGGTGCTTTGTCGCTGTGTATGGAGGCAAAGGCGAAAGTGTTGTTCAGAGTCATCGTGTTGTCCAGGAATTGCTCACGAAGGTCGTCGTCCTTCGATTCGACCAGCTCCTTGAGCAATTTCGGTGGGTGCTGTAGTTCGTCGTATTCCCGCTTCATAACTTCAGTGTGGCAATTGCCGTTGTCACAGCATGGTGCAGCCCGGCGCCCCTGCTTGACGGCCTCATGTTCTCTCTTCAACATCACAGCTCCACAATGTTCACAATTCTCGTCTCCAAATTGTCCGGAGTCGAAGTATTCCACCTTAAAAAGGAAATGGTCAAGTCCAATATGAAAAAGTGGTAAATAATGAAGGTAAAAATAATGAAGAAATTTCTAATTTTTAAAATAATAACCACCTTATGTTGTGTGTCCTTCGCTGCGCAAATGTGACGCGCATGGCATTGGGGTGTCACAGGAGCTAGTTTTTGCGCTGTCTTGACTTTCTCTGGCTCATGTTGCTTGTCGTACTTGGCTGCTGCCGAAAATGCCACTGCGTTTTGTTGACATTGTGCAAAGGATTTGCACTCGCAGCCGCCCCTGCCACATCGTGTCCAAAGTCTTCTTGTAGCTCTCGCTGGTTGAGCAGCTGAAAATAAATTGCTTTAAAAGGCAATGGCATAATTTATTTACTAAGTACCTTTCTTTTTTGGCCAAGGGCGGTTGGTATATTCAGTGATAACTTTTTGAATATGGTCGTCAATTTTGCCTATTTCCCGCTCTCTCAACTAAAAATAAAATTTCTATGCAAAATTTGTATAGGTCAAAGACTTGAATTCTGCGGGGGTTATAATAACCCGATGCGCCCCTGCATTTGGGTGTTTCAGCGATAAGCGGCATTAAGTTCGGTTTATGCGGCGTATTCGGTCGTGTACAAGTCGAACCATTCCTCAGTTCACGCTGTTTGGCTGGTCGCCCCGGACGCCGTTTGGGAACACTGGTATTAATAATTGGACCAGTGACTGGCATTTCGTTGTCTTCGGCATCCGTGTCCGACAAAGTTCGTCCTTAACCATAGTAGAGAAACACGATTAGCTATCGCCACTAGCTAACTCACCATGTGTCGTTATTTCATCGATCGACTCTTCATCACTTTCTTGCCCCACACCCGAATCAGCAAAACAACTGTTGAGGAAATGCGGCACCAGAAAACGCCCCTGCTCGTCAGGTGTGGTGAGTGCGCCGCTGGAAGTTGCCATATCAGAATCCAAGGATACTGGTATATCATTGGTCCCTGTGGATATGTCAATTCGAGGAGTAGCAAACAATGATGCGGATGTGGACGGAGTTTCTGAAAAAAAGTTAATGATCATTTTTATTGATTCAAATTGATATCCCAGCTTGTTAAATGTAATGAATGTCAAAACGCCCCTACTCTCTTAATGTAATGAATAGGATATGCAAGTAGTTTTAGTACCAGATTCTGATGCCATAGGTGTTTCAATATTCGCAGACGAATCAGCTATTATTACAGAGTCCGCTTGTAGGAAGCGCCCCTGCTTTGAGCGAATTTTTTGTTGAGCAATAGTTCTCTTAGTCGATTTTGGAGTAGATTCAATTGGCATTGAATGAGATGGTCCTAAATTGCCAGCAAAAATTTATTATAACAAAATATTTCATACGACCTTCATCCGAGTGGGTAAAGGTAACACATGTCCCCTGTATATCAGACATATCGTGGATTCGCCCCTGCTCCGATGGCTGTGTTGGAGATTTCGCAGAATTTGTGATGGGCATGTCCGGATTGCCATCTGCAAACAAAAAAGCTCAAAATATAAAAATCAATTTATATATTACCTTCACCGTTATCTGAAGGACCGTTGGCATTTGTACCCAATCTGCGAACTCTATCCCGTGCTCTTTTTGACTCCTTTTTAGTTTGCTCTTTCGAGGGCATGTTTATTTTCCGTATTTTAGAAATATCTATATTTTAAAAACATTAAATATCAAAAAATATGAAGTTATTCATCAATATTGTGAACTTAAATACGTATCAATTATTTTTCAAAAAATTATTTCATGACTATATGTGAATGTGGGATTCAATTATTTGTGTAATTCGGTACATTAAAACAGTAAAAAATTGAAAATAGGCTTTAAATTAAAGGTATAACTAAACTATTTATTTGAATTGCAATATTTATAGATTTTTGCTCCAACTTTCTATTAATATTTGCTTTTATTTTAATAGGCCTTCTATTCGGTGTCGGGACAGCTCGTCTACGGACAGCTCGTCTACGGACAGCTCGTCTACTGACAACTCGTCAATTCACTTTTTAGAATTTTTTCAGAAATTTCCATTTTTCACAGACCTTAAATTTTTTAAAGATTTCTTAAGCGCAAAATTTTTAAAATTTTCTTGACCCAAAATAGTTTTTAAAATTTTCTTGGGTTTATTTTTTTACATTTTCACAGGCATAGATTTATTGTAAGATTTTCAACAATGCTCGCTTAAATTTTTTTGCAAAAATTTTTTTCCGATGCTTAGTTGTGGTTTAAAAAACAGATGGATAATGAAAATTTTTAAAATTTTGAAACAATTGATCTAAAAATTTTGAGAAATATTTGGGCCTAAGAGAATTATAGGAAATGCAGCCTAAGAAAAGTAAAAATTTTTTGAAAAATTTATGATGTGAAAATTAAAAACAAAATCGTATGTGATTTAATGAAAAATTTAAAAAGTGAATAGACGAATTCTCCGTAGACGAGTTGTTCCTGTAGACGAGTTGTCAGTAGACGAGCTGTCCGTAGACGAGTTGTCCATAGACGAGCAGTCCGTAGACGAGCTGTCACTACGCCATCTATTCATGTCGGTGTTTTTTTCTAATACAGATGAAAGTTTTGAAACTTTTTTGTTGATCAATTTTGAATAATCACACGTGTAACTTTTGTAGCAAATATTCGTTTCAATAGCAAAGAAAAATTTAAAAAATATATCAACTCCCCTTTTTCTTTCATTTCCATTCCGCGCTCTTACAATTCCGCTTTCATACCCATTCCGCGCGCTCTCCATTTCGCTCAAGGCTTCCGCCTTCAAAATTCTTTCCGCGCTCATTCATTTTCGCTTTCATTCCCCTTTCCGCGCCCTCTCCATTCCGCTTTCATTTCCATTCCCCTTTCCGCGCTTTCTCCATCCTTTCATTCTTTTTCCGCGCTCACTCCATTTTGCTTTCATTCCTATTCCGCGCTCTTCCATTTCAGCTTTCTCACCATTCCGCTTTCATTCCTCTTTCCGCGCTCTTTCCATTCTGCGCTCTTTCCCTTTCCGCGCTCTTTCTTTCCCGCGCTCATTACCTTTCCGCTCTCTTTCCATTCCGCGCTCATAACCTTTCTGCACTCATTCCATTCCGCGCTTTTTCCTTTTCCCCGCTCATTACCTTTCCTCGCTTTTTCCTTTCCGCGCTCTTTCTTTTTTCCCGCTCATTACCTTTCCTCGCTTTTTCCTTTTCGCGCTCTTTCCTTTTTTTCTCACCATTCCGCTTTCATTCCTCTTTCCGCGCTCTTTCCATTCTGCG